>PVKA01007027.1:52117-73226 GCA_004027165.1 Ctenomys sociabilis
AAAAAAAAAAAAAAAAAAAAAAAAAAAAAAAAAAAAAAAAAAAAAAAAAAAAAAAAAAAAAAAAAAAAAAAAAAAAAAAAAAAAAAAAAAAAAAAAAAAAAAGGAAAGAAGCCTACTCTGCACCAACTAATGAATAAATAACTTCACACAATGAAATGTCTAGAAATAAAAAGGCTACATAAAACATAAATGACTGTTATAAACCTTATGTAAGGTCAAAGAAGACCACATGTTGTATGAAACATTCAAGAGAAACAAATCCTGAGACAGATTACTAATGTCAACTGACAGCAGGGAAGACACTGAGTATGTACTTCAGATAGAGGGTTTCTCTTCTAAAGGAAAGAAGTTGTAGAAATAAACAACATGGACAGGTGGATAAATCCATTACTATAGGACGATTTGCTTTATTTTGCAAAGAAAAAAACCAGACAGTGGAAGTTCTGTACCTTAAAGACTTCGAATACAAGCTGATGGGAATTCGATTACTATTTTCACTGCTTGGAACTGATCCAAACTCAGAGAGAGAGGATTCTGATCCAAATTCCAGGGCCCCAAACTGAACATTTAATCCTGTGACATCTGCTGAACCAGGCATCTCCACTGCAGAAGCTGGAATCTGAAAAAGCAACATAATCATATCAGAACAGAGACTAGAGATTTATGACTTAAAAGATTACAACAAAGTCGAACACGCAGCTGCATTCCCTAGGCTATATTAGCAGAAACCAAGTGTAAGAGACAGGAAGGAGAGAAATGACTAGGATTTTTATTATGTTATGTGATCTGATGTGATGTGATGTCATGTGATGTTATGTTTGTTATGTTATTTTTGGGTACTGGGGGTTGAATTCAGGTCCTTGCACTTGCCAGGTAGATGCTTAAGCCTCTGACCTGTTATTTACAGCCCCTCATTCATTTTATTAAAAAAAAAAAAAAAATTTATACCATTTATTTATGGGGCCAGGGAGATGGCTCAGTAGAATAAGTGCTTCCCTGGCAAGCCAAGGGTCTGAGTACAATCCCTAGTTCCACCAAAAAAAAAAAAAAAAAAAAAAAAAAAATCATTTATTTATGCATTTATTTGGTACAGGATCTCACTATGCAGTTCAGACTCTCAGTGACCCTCCTAACTTAGCCTCAGTGCTGAGGTTACAGGTGTGCAATACCACACCAGTTGCACTGCCCAGCACTGTGGCATGGCATGTAGTACTGGGGATCAAACCCAGGTCCCTGCACTTGCCAGGCAGGCACTTAGAACACCAAACTATCTCCCCACCCCTAGGACCTATTTAAGAAAAGGGAGGGAAAGTTGTGTCTCACCTGTAATCTCAGCACTTAGGAGGCTGACAGAGGAGGATCACTATAAGCTTGAGGCCAAATTGGGCTAGAAACTGAATTCAGGGCTAGCCTAGATCACCTAATGATATCCATGTTAAAAAAAAAAAGAATAATAATAATAATAAAACAGTAAGTCTGGGCATGGTGGCGCACACCTGTAATTCTAGCACTAGGGAAGCAGAAATCAGGAGGATTGCAGGGACCAGGGTGATGGCTCAGTGGAATAAGCGCTTCCCTGGCAAGCGCAAGGGCCTGAGTTCAATCCCTGGTTCTACTAAAAACAACAACAACAACAAAAAAAAAAAAAAATCAGAAGAATAAATATGAGTCTGAGATGAACAAAAAAAAAAAAAAAAAAAAGAAATTATTAGGAAAATTAGTATTAAAAGATCACAGGGAATGATTAGTTAATTGCTTCTTAGTCTGACAGGGGTAGAGTTATACTGGTAGATAAATGAGGAAGGAAAATAGCACTGAGCTAACTCTTCCCAGGAACACATCAATTATGAAAGCATTACCTGGTCACAGGATCGCTCATATTCCAAGTACAGGATACAGCGGAATAGAGGAACAACAAATGCTTTGAGCCAGATCCTCTGTATTTCAATTAAGGGTCTCTGGCTCTCAACACAAACAAATCAGTCAAAAATGGCCAAATTCTCTCAAAGCATGCCTGAAAATACTGCATTCACCATTTCTGAGATTTAGTATCACTACTTGAACTAAATTAAGTAAATCCTTCGCGACTGAGACTGCATGACAGAATGCCCACCTTAGAAGCTGGAGGTATCCGCCGCTTAGGGAGTTTGATGTGTTTGGGTTGTGATTGGTGGGCAGATACAGCACTATTTTCGACAGCCATGTTAGGAAGCTGCAAAAGTTTGTTCACAGTGGAAGCACTGTCTCCAGATGTAGACTCTTGGTGTTTTGCCTGGGAAGGAAAGGACTCCAAGCCAGGAGGAAGAACACTGGATGCTTGGGTCTGATGCTGCTGTCGCTGGCTCAACTGGCTAAGAACAGGGGACGGCTCAGGCTGAGACTTGAAATCTATGAAATATGTGAAAAAGAGGAAATAATCATTTGTATTGAGGGCTTTACCATCACTGACCATGAGATTTTAGTTAAATCACTACCAGGTTATCTAAATCATCTACTTGAAACTCGTGTATGTACATATGCGTGAATACTTTATATATATGATGGAAAGTGATATCTGAGAAGGCTAATCGCTTAAATCCTGAGCAAAGAACACATAGTTTATGCTTAACACATATAGAATAGAGATCTCCATACTGCCTAAGTGACATACACACAGCTGTTAGCTAACAGAGAATTGTCTTTATTTTATGGATTCTGTATATAACTTATGCTTTGACTTAGATGTAATGTTAGAAAATTTTAACACATACAAAAATGGGTACAATAGTTATTTTATGTATTTTATACAGGATCTGCAGGGTCCACAGGATCTTACTACATAGATTAAACTCATAGTGATTCTCCTGTTTTCAGCCTCCCAAGCACTGGGATTACAGGCACATGCCATCATGCCCAGTCTCAATCACTGTCTTGGTACACCCTGGGGGCAGGGCCAGCATGAGCAAGCGTTTTAGTCTGCGGAGCTATTTCGCTGGCCTTGCAATGGTTATTTTAAACTGTCAACTCTTTAGCAGATGAAAACTCCTATAACTTCTTAGATTGTATGAGAGGCACAGGTAAAATATATATCCATAGCTCCTGATTAAATAGAAGTACAGATTATTCTTTTTTTTTTGTGGTACTGGTGATTGAACTCAGGACTCTGCACTTGCCAGGCAAGCACTTATTCTACTGAGCTATCTCTCCGGCCCCCTGGATTATTCTTAAAAGAAAAATTTATTACCCAGTCAGTCACAGATATTATGAAAAAGCTACAAAACATGGCTTTTGACCCAGATAGCTCCACTTATATTTAAGTACAAACTGCCTTCTGCATTTTCTATAACTGAGACTAGGAGGAAGCCAAAGAGAGAAGACAAAGAAACACCCCCCAAAACAGCTGCTTTTCTTTCTGTCTTAAAAAGAACAGACCCTAAGTCTGATTCTCTGGGCTCTAAGAACTCAACTAAACACACCTACTACAACTATGAAAAGTCAGGCCACCTTCAAAGGGACTGCCTGAGGAGGTACCTATGTCACGCCCTGACTGCAAAGTTGACCACTGCAAGCAAGATTGCACTCTGCACAGCATTCTCAGAGTTCAGACTCATCTTCCAGCTGGTCCAGTAAGACTGAGAGGCCTTACGCCGCTCTGCCTCCTTCCTTTGGCCAGACTGTCATCGCCACAGAGTAGTCTTGCAAAATCATGACTATTAAAAAACAAAAACAAATCAACAAAAAGAGAACTGTCTCCTGCTAGACACTGGTACATGTTTCTTGGTTTTTCTCCTCAACCCCAGCCTTCCTTCCAGCCATCAGACATCTCCAGCACTGGAGAAAAGGTAAGTTGCTTAAGCTATAACCGGGATGACTTTTTTTTTCACTTATTTGTTTTAATTATGCCTAAAAGAGATTTTTTTATCCTATCTAAATACTATCCATTCTAGGGTGGGAAGATGGCTTGATGGAAGTGGCTGCCTGGCAGGCACAAGGACCCTGGTTCAAACCCCAGTACCACATGCCGTGGTGGTACACACCTGCAATCCCAGCACTGGGGAGGCTGAGACAGGAGGAACACTACAAGTCTGAACTGCATTGTCAGATTGTATATTAAATAAGTAAATATTTTTAAAAAATAAAAGCAAAAAAATAAATACTATCCATTCTAGTGCTTATACTTTGATTATACATGCTCTAATTTTTCAAAAAATTTGCTTATTCTTGCCCAGAGCTGTCAAATCCCAGGTGATTGTGCAGCTGACATCAACTAACATGTTGCAGTCCTTTTACAAGGATCCACCAGAGTGACCTTGGAGAGAGGGTTATATGACACACCTAGGCCATTAAGTCACTATACTCAGGAAGCCTTAAATGAGACCTAAACTCATCTCTTTCTTAAATAAAAAAATAAAACTTAATGAAGCAAGCTGTCCCCCAAAATCAGACAGCACTAGACATTCTAACAGCAGCACAGGGGGATACTTGTACAATTATAAAAGCTAAATGTGCATGTATTACTGATCCTGCTGGTAATATCTCAACAGCTGTTCAAGTTATTGATAACAAATTAATGACATGTCAGATTCCAAAATTCCCTAGACCTTTTCCTTATTCTCTTTTTTTCTGAGACATGGTTTTGCTATGTTGTTCAGGCTGGCCCAGACTACGTAGTCTGGGCTAGCCTCAAACTCATGGCAATACTCCTGCCATCAGCCTTACCAGTACTTGGATGACAGGTACGTGCTTGCTCAAGGTCATCCTGGGCTACATAGTGAGTTCAGGGACAGCCTGAACTATGCAGCAAGACCTTGTCTCCAAAAACAAAAAAAAGCAAGAAAGTCAAGGCAGAAGATGAGAATTCATTTCACCTGTAGGAGAGACTTATTGGCAATCCTTAAAAGGCCAGACCTCCAGACAAGATAGAATGATCACACCCATATACCTCCCCCAGGATGAGCAGCAGTGATTGATGGTCTAAGTAGGCATCAGGGAATGAAGGGCGGAAGGAAGAGCCAGTGACTCAACCCCTCCAGGAAAAGCTCCTGTTCACTTCTATATATTCTATGTATACTTGCTATGTCAGTGCTTCCTCACTTGATCTCCATTTAATCAATATTATCTAAGGAATTATAGTCAATAATCTTACTGGTCTTGCCCCACCTCTTACCCACCTTATTATTTCCCACTGTATCAATGTTACCTAAGTGATTATACTTCTAATCTTGTTAGGTGATTATAGCTCTTCCCACCTTAGACCTGCCTCTCTTGGGGCTCCACTCTATAAAATTTCTTTGAAAAGCATGGGGTCAGCCGGGCATGGTGGCGCATGCCTGTAATCCCAGCACTTGGGAGGCTGAGGCAGGAGGATTGTTGTGAGTTCGAGACCAGCCTGAGCTACAAAGTGAGCTTAAGGCCAGCCTGAACTGCATAGTGAGACCCTGTCTCAAAAAGACAAAAAAAAAAAAAAAAAAAAAAAAAAAAAAAAAAAAAAAAAAAAGAAAAGCATGGTCCTCAGCAACCCTTCTGTCTCTCTTAGAAGCTTTCTTCCCTCAATAAATACAGGTTTGTTCCAACAATAAATACATAAAAATAAATAAATAAAATACATTCTGCTCTTTAAGAGACACACACACAAAAAAGGAAGCCCAATGTGGTGGCACACACCTGTAATCCCAGCACTCAGGAGTCTGAGTCAAGAAGATCATTGCGGGCTGGCAAGATAGCTCAGCAGTCTAGAGCGCCTCTCAGGGCCCGCGGTTCGAGCCCCAGCACCACATGCCATGCCAGCCCCTCCCCCCAGGGTGGGCTGAGCTCACCCCCCACTCCCGCAAGAAAAGAATCCATGATGTGTAGCGAGACACTGTAATAAATAAATGATTAAAAAAAAAGAAGAAGAAGAAGATCATTACAAGACCAGGATTACAAAGTGAGTTCAAGATCAGATGAACTACATAGCAAGACCCTGTCTCAAAATGTCGAGAGAGAGAGAGAGAGAGATAATAAAGTTTACTTCTACCATTTATACTTACTCTACAGAGGCAAACATCTTACCCAGTTTCTTGACTAACTTCATAGATACTGCATCAAAATACACAAAGATAAAGACATACACACTCCTTAATATCTCACAAAACATTTTGTTGTCAGGGGGTGTTTCACATTAACATGCAAAGAGTCACTTCCTTCATTTTTATGACTACCTACAAATCCAGTGTACACAGATATGACATTTTTAAAAAACTAGTACCATAATGGACTTTTAGTTTTTCCTATTTCTTGCTGTGAAGAACGATGTGGTATACTGGGCATAGTGCCAAATCCCTCTAGTTCTAGCAGTCAAGAGGCTGACACAGGAGAACTGCCAAGAGTTCAATGCCAGCCTTGGTTCCATAGAGATCCTATCTCATTAAACACAAAAAAGTGACAATGAATATACTGATATGTAAGACATTTTGCTCAAATATAACTACAAGATCAACTAGAATACAGGCTGCTGGTATGCTATAAATTTTAGTAAATATTTCCAAACTGATACCCATAAACAAGATACAACCATTTTTCACTTTTTAGTTTTTTTCTCAGACAGGGTCTCATTGTACACTTCAAATAAGCCTTGAACTCAGTACATAACTCCAGCTGGCCTCAAACTTGTACACCACCATGCCTGGCAGAAAAATGTTATCAAAGACTATAAAGTATGGTTGAGCACATAGCTCAGTGGTGGTCTTCTTGCTTAGTACATACAAGGCTCCTTTTCAGTTTCAGGAGAGCAAAAAAGCAGTAAAGAAAAAGCTGGGTATGATGACAAGGGAAGTTAGGACAGCAAGATCAAAACCTTAACCCCATCCTGAGCAACTTAGCTAAGAGTCTACCTTAAAATAAAAAATAAAGAGCTAGGAATGTAGCTCAGTACAAAGGTCTTTGATTCCACACCCAGTATCATTTTTAAAAAAAGGTAGGGGGGAGGCCAGGATAGCTCAGTGGACTAAAGGCAAATGAGACTGAGTGTGGTGGCGAGTGCCTGTAATCCCAGCACTTAGGAGGCTTAAAACAGGAGGATCAAAATGAGTTCAATTTGTGTAGTGAGACCCTGTAGAACCTGTACTAAATACATTTTAAAAAGACGGAAGGGAAAAGACAGAGAGGGACAGTGAGAGAGGAAATCAGAGGAGGAAGATAAAAAGAAAAGAGAAACTTCATTTCATGGATTTAAGTGTTGTTTTTGTTAATGTCCACAACTAGGCAAGCACTCTTGTCACTGAGTGGTATCTCCAGTCCTTTACATTACTGTTTAAATTTTGAGAGAGCTTTTCAAATTGTCAAGGCTTGGCCTCAAAACTGGGCTTTTTTTTTTAAAACACAGAATAACATGCTTGTACTTAAATGCTATCGCTTGTTAGTAAGTATGCAGCAAAACTAACACAGGAAACAGAACTGTTATTAGAAAGATGTGTTTGAAGGTCTCCCCTTGCCTGGCAACTGAGAACATGGAATGGTGGTTATGTGCAGGCAGAGAATGGCCAAAACATTAACCACTAAGTTTACTGGGTCCACAATGTCTATACAAACATGTGATTTCAGCATCAGGGAATTCATACTCTTATTACATCACAAGCACAAAGTGCCTACATATTCAGCCTCCAATGGAATCGTGAGGATTTTCCCTAGTAGACATTATTTCAAGCCCAGCAGACATCCTAAGAATTTCCAACAACATAGCCATTTTATTGAGCGCAGAAATGTGTTTCCCAATCTCTCATTACTCCTAGCCACAAATCAACTGCACAACCAATTCTTTTTGTCTTTTTCTATTTTTTTGGTGCAGGGTCTCACTATGCATGCAGCCCACATTCATAGCGATCTTCCTGCTTTTTGCCTCCCATGTGCTGGGATTACAGGCGCGCACCACCGCACCCGGATTGCATCGCTGGCCGAAGGCGGGGTCGGCGCGGCTGGGGGAACCAAGGATCGAACACTGGTCCCTGCGCTTACCTAAGCAAGCGCTTAGTCCGCTGAGCTATACCGCCGGCCCTCTGCACAACCAATTCTTATGATTAAAGTGACCTGTGCTTGTTGCTCATAAAGTGGGTATGTTGGCACATACCTGTAATCCAACACTTTTTTTTTTTCGAAACTGGGGATTGAACTCAGGCCCTTGCACTTGCCAGGGAAGCACGTATTCCACTGAGCCATCTCCCCAGGCCCAATTCAGCACTCTTGACGCTAAGGCAGGAGAACCACCATAAACTGAAAGACAGCCTGGACTACATTGTGACATCAAGGCCAACATGAATTACATAGCATGACCCAGTCTCAAAAAGAAAAGTAACCTGTGCTATCTCTTACAGTGTGGCAAATGAGCGTAGGTGGGGAAGAATGGATTAAGGTCAAAATTTCTGCAGGAATTTTGTTTGAAAGAAAAAAATCAGCTTATATGTGCTGGCTTTACAATATGAAATACAGAAAGACTTGACAAAATCATGGTAGATAAATGCAGAACATCAGAATGAGAAAACACAAAGAGTATAGTTTTTTGTTTCAGTTTTATTCTGTTTTGCAGTACTGGGAATAAAGCCAAGAGGTTTGTACATGCTAGGCCAACTCTATCACTGAGCCCCAATGGAGGTATTACGTAAAATGTCAATGTTCTACCTTCTGTCACAAATTTACTCTAATTGAGCTCAGAAAATTCTGTCTAGGAACTTACTAGAAACTTAGGTTGCATTCTCCCATTTGCATTCATCTACACATCTCTGTTAGGGATCTACTACTGCTGCTACTGTTGCTACCACCAACAAATAAATGCAGGTATTATACAACACAAAGACTGATTCTAACAACTGAAACATCTGAGGATGAGATCCATTTAGGTGGAGGGGAAGGTGAAAAGATAATTGAGATGTACATACACTAATTGTTCACAAGGAATGTAATTATTATGTACTGTGGATATGTACTAATCTTTGAAAAAGGTAAATTTTGTTGTTGTTGTTGTTTTTGTATTTTTTAGGGAAGGGTCCACAGGGTATTCAGGGTCTCACTACTAGATGGGACTCGTTGTGAACCACCTGTTCACAGCCTCCCAAGAGCTCGGATTACAGGTGCAAGTTACCACACCCAGTGTCAACTGCTGTCTCAGTGCACCCCATGGCAGGCCCAGGGATCGAACCCTGGCCCCTGTGCCTGCTTGCAGGCGCTTTAATCCACTGAGCTATGTGGCTGGCCCTGAAAAAGGTAAATGGTTTTAAAAAAACAAAGCCAACATACTCTGCCCAATGAGGCAAACCAGCACAGAAATGCACACTTACCAAAGTGACTGAGGACTGAGGGCTGGGACACTGAGGGCTTGTGGTCCCAAGTAGCAGTTGTTGATGAACTTGTACTATTCTGCTGTGAACGTGGGGTGGTGGCAAACTGGCCCAAACTTGGAGCTTTCAGGTTCAAATCCTGGGAGCTGGTGATATTTGCCAATTTGGATGGTGTGATCTCTCCAAATCCTGAGCCAAGGACTGATGACTTTAAAGAGGAAGAAAAGAACAAAGTCTCAGCAATAATTATTTTCTACCTCAGGCTTTAAAATATACCAGGTACTTTCAGAAATATTTTAAAAATGGTAACCTGGAATATTTGAATTACTAAGCCTCACCTTAGAAAAGTGTTAACTATGCAGTAATAATTGACTAAATTGAGCAGTCCTTGATTCTGACATAAAGGGAAGAGAAATACCTTCCATGGATTTGAGCAATTTATCAAGTAATGCCATAAATTTGAAAATAGTACTTTTAGCAGAATGTGGTGGTATGCACTATAATTCTAGTACTCTGGAGGGCTGAGGCAAGAGGATGGAAAGTTCAAGTTGAGCCTGGGCAAGTAAGTGATCTAGTCAAACTCAGAGCAACCCTCCTGCCTCAGCTTTCCAAGAGATTAGAGGAGTGTACCACCATGCCCAGCAACATCACATTTTTAAACAAAAGAGAAACAGGAAGAAATGACAAACATGAATGACAAAAAAATAATAGTATATTCTCAGTCTGTGATTTGTCCTAGAAGTCAACCCAGAGGCTGCTCTCTTCTTGTTCCCAAACTCTAGCATACATCAGCTAGTTTATCAATGCAGTATTTTGTGGGCTTTATAACATAGTGACAGCCTGGGGAGATAGTTTACTGGTCTAAGTGCCTGCCTGGCAAGCACAAGGACCCAAGTTTGATCTCCAGTACTGCATGCTGGGCCAGCCCCAGAACCCCAGGGGCACTGTGCTGGCCACTGAAACCAGGCATGGTGATGCATGTCTGTAATCCCAGCACTGGAGAGGCTGAGACAGGAGCATCACTATGAGTCTGAGCTGCAAAGTGAGACCCTATACCAAATATCGAAATAAAACATAAAAAAAAAAAAAAAAAAAAAAGACTAGGTCACTATGCTGCCTTGCGCCTACATAACACTTAGTATAAGACCTCTCAATACCACCTCTCGCTTCGGCAATAAGACCTTAAAAATGTACATATTAATATAGACGTGTATGGTACACATATCCACAATGTGCACTGTCCAAATCCCAACCTTGTATATTCCAACTTATGCAGACACAATTTTACTGTTATTGTCATTATTTCCAGAGAAGTTTTTATATACACTTTCCTTAAAAGTTATTAACTGCAATAAGGTTAGGAACCACTGCTTTCATATAATACTATACAAACAATTCTTATCTGGTGTCTTAAGGTGTTATTCACAGCATAAGACAACATAGCAGAATGCCTATAAAACCTAAACTCTACCTCTGAACTCAGTGACCAAGGCTTCAAGCAAGTCAGCAAGAATAGCATTATACTGTACCAGTGGGAAATGGAACAGCAGAATGAAAATGACATTGGTGTAATCAAAATTCAGGGGGGGTCATGGTAGTATGCACAAGGAATCCCAGACTCTTGAGAGACCAAGCAGGAAGATCTCAAGTTCAAGGTAAGCCTGGGAAACTTAGACTCTGTTTCAAAAATAAAGGGGCTAAGGATTTAGTTTAGCATGTGTGAGACTTGGAGTTCAAGTCCCCATACCACAAATCCCAACTTTTTTTTTAAAAAGATAGGGTTTCACTACATAGCCCAAGATGGCCTCACAATGATCCTCACTCATGCTTCAGTCTCCCAAGCGCTGGGATTACAAGTGTGTGCCACCACACCCAGTTAAGGTTAAAATTTTATTTTTCTTTTTATCCACATTTATTTGTAAATATCTCAAGCTTCTGTACATATATTTAGGAATATTTTAAAAATTAGCTTCATTAGCAACTACATTGAAGACAACAATGTGCAATACTAAGACCATGATTGAAATACCTGTCATTTTGGTCTTTTAAATGTATACCATTTCTTTTTCTTTTTATTAATTTATTTTATTAAAGAACAAATAGCAATGAGACAGTTTCAAGACAAATTAACAGGACAGATTCGATAAATTAATACTTTGTAAACTGTTTTCGTAATGTTTTGATATTGTACAAGGTGCATACATGATGTTATACTTACAGACATTATTATAGCAGATGTCTCTAAACGGTGAATTAAGAGAGTGTAGCTGTTTACTTATTTTTTTATACCTGAATTATATCATAGATTCAATAATTAATACTTTGTACCTTGTTATTTTCCTAGTGGTTGTCCATAGTACTAGAAGCCAACATAATATCTTGTCTAACCACTATTATTGCAAATCTTGCTTCTCATAGAATTATGCAGAAGCACAGCATATTTATCTAACTGTACTGTCTATACACACACATCATGCTTCTTCCTTTGTATCCGCCCTTTTTTGTCTAGACCTGTCAAAGATGGGCACTCCATTGTCATTAAACCAATTTAGGTGCCTGAACTTGGCAACACAATCCAACACAGTCCAGCATTCCACAATAATAGTGAGTTATCTGAAGAAGTTTTGACCATAGCCTTTTTTTTTTTTTTTTTTTTTTTTTTTGTCTTTTTGAAACAGGGTCTCACTATGCAGTTCAGGCTGGTCTTAAGCTCACTTTGTAGCTCAGGCTGGGCTCGAACTCACAACAATCCTCCTGCCTCAGCCTCCCAAGTGCTGGGATTACAGGCATGCACCACCATGCCTGGCTCTGATTATAACTATTTACAGCTCAACTTATTATTATGGCCCCATGTTATATACCTCATTTTTATACTTTTGTGCTGGATGGTTAAGGCTGAGATAGAGCAAGACCTATGTACCAAAAGATGTAGCTTGTTTCTAATGAGGTCAGTAAAGTCCCCTCAGGGTTTATCTTGTAATCTTATACTTTACTCTGTAGATCCTTTGTCTGTGTCATCCATGTGGATGAGTCACGGCCAATGCTTAACCAGTTTGCTCTCTGTGAGAGCCTGAGAGAAAGTTTTCTCTCCATGTGACTCTCCCCAGGCACACTATAGATCATCAGTCTCTTTCCTCTGTGGCTCCATAATCTCCTTGATCAGAAAATTTGGGGCACAACTGAGTTTCATGATGTTACAGTACTGGTTCACCTTAGTCCTGAGTCTTCGCTGACCTTGAAAGGCTGGGGCCAAAATGTTGGCTGGCCTTGTGGCTCTTCTATTTCTCCAATTTTGATCTGTGAACTTAAGTTGTTAACCATCCAGAAGAAAAGCTGATTAGTACCCTGCAGCATATGCCGTTCAGTTTGCCCTATCTGACTCAATTCTTTTTAGTTGTTGTTGTTGTACATTTCTATTTGTATCTCTTCTTTTGACTTCTTATACTAGGGAGACTATAAGATACTTGCACATGTATGTCTGGTTTATTTCACTTACGAGTATATGTTTAAGTGGCTAACATTTTAAATACAGAGAAACTTCAAAACAAAATCCAAGAAAAATATTACTAATAGTAAGAAGAATGCTTTCAATCTCATTATTAGCTTAAAATGATTCAATTATAATAAACAGATATTTTCATCTTCATCCAGGAAACTCAGTAGTTGAATTCCACACAGAACTATCAGATATGTGCTTGGAAATTATCACATCATTGTTTTCTGGACTCAGACCTACTGTAGAAATGTTAATATCACTTATGAGAAAATAACTGTAAGGCGTATGCCATCTTCTGCACCATCATTACTGATGAGTTCATGCCCTGAAATCCCACAGGAAGGAAAAGCTAGTTGTTACCAGGTGTTGAGGAGAATAGGTAGCAGCAGAGGAGCTGACAGACCCTGGTGCCATCTGACTGTTGTGTTGAGAATTTGTGAAGACAAGGGCTTGGCCAAAGCTCTGCTGTTGGGAAGCTTCAAAGGAGCAGACTTCTGACACTTGACCTGTAGGAACAGGCTTCCGGAGCAAGGATACTAGGTCAATGCTAAGCAAACAAAAAAGCAAATGGAAAAATTAAGTCATAAGCAAATCTTGCCGACAAACAAACTTCAGGAAAGAACCAATGTAAATTTAAACTAGAAATTGTGTAAATAAGCAGAACTTTGAACATGGAGATTGATTGCTTTTGGTTTTCTGAGACAAGATCTCACTCTGTAGAGTTCAGTCTAGCGTCCTGGCAATTCTCCTGCCTCAGCCTCCCAAATGCTGGAATTATAGACTTATGCCACTACACCCAACTTGAATATGGAGTTTTAAAGGTTCTAAAGTCAGAGTTGAAAGCATGACTTTCAAGAAAAGAGAAACAAAGTGTACTGAGAAATATTCACAGAAATGACATGATGATTAATAGGAAAACCCAGACATTTAATTTTCTGAAGTTACGTACAAAAATGAAAATGATTCTAGAAAAATCACTGAGTGAAAAAAGTAATGAGCCACCCAGCATGGTGGCCCACCCCTGTAATCCCAGCATGAGGGGGAATAAGGGGGGCAGGGTAAAAGGCAGAGGGGGAGCTGAGGCAGGACATCTGTAGGTTCTGAGGTCAGCCTGAGATATATAGTGACTTCTAGTCCAGGTTGGACTAAGCAAGACTGTCTCAAACAAACAGAACAAACAAAGAAAAACTAGGCATTTACTGCACTACCTGGCCCAAAGACCAAGAATGAAAAGTCAGTGGTACTTTTAAAGAAAGACAAGCAGCCAGGGAAATAGCTCAGTAGAATAAGCGCTTCCCCAGCAAGCACAAGGGCCTGAGTTTAATCCCCAGTTCTGGAAAATAAATAAATAAATAAAAACAAAAATGAAGAAAGACAAACAGGACAGACAAAAAAAGGGTGTTGGGTGGGGGGACATTTACACTAAATGAGAAATTCTGAGCAATTCACAAAACAATGTGTTTTGAGAAATAACTGCTAATCTTTATTTCCCTAGAATGAATTCTTATAATTCTCATAATGTATACAGTTGAACTTTTCAAACAGGTTTTATCATTCCAAGTCATGGCATTTTGAAGTCACTTATAAAAGTGTTTAGAATCACTGTGAAAACTGTAAATAAAGTTCTTCAAGAATTCAGTTCAGTATAAATTGGAAGAACATCATTACCCCTTCCCTTTCTATATAATCTAAAAGATTAAACTAAAGACTTCTCATCTAAAATGAAAAGTTTGTATGGGATTGGAGAAGATCCAAATAAATACTATTATATGAAGAAAGCAAAGGATGCAATGAAATATTCTGTCAAAAAAAGCAACAGATTTTCAAAAACAGAACCATGTAACAGGTTTAACATAATCTGCCACAATTACTGACAATCACTATTATTTTAACTCATCAGTGGATACAACCAATTAGGAAATAATTAGAGCTTAGTTCACCAGGTAGTAATTAAGGTATTTTAGGTAAAAAGAGAAAAAATAGACTTGATCCAAAAATGAAAACAGGTGTCCTAAAATGCAAAGGTTTCAAGTATGCTTTTAAAAAAAGAAAAGATGACCAAAGTGTTTACCTTTGCCTAGGTATGACATCATTCTCTGCTGGAACTGATGAGGCGGTAAAGACTTTTGTTTCAGAAAGCTGAAGGATAAGTTTGAAAAAAATGCTGTTTGAATCATGTTCTGTACAATATTAAGCCAAACAAATACTGAATATCCTTAATAATTTTTAGCCATTGGTTTTTTTCTCACCTAAAGCAGTGATGGTGAACCTTTTAAGAGCTTTCAATGATAATAGCAGGCTAGGGCTGGGCATGGTGGTGTACACCTATCATCCCAGCATAGATGCTACACAGTGAGTCCAGGCCAGCCACTATATAGTAAGACTCTGCCTCCAAGAAAGAAAGAAGAGAAGGAAGAAAACAGCCTGCTGCCACATACCACAATGGATTCCCAACACTGACCTAAAGGCTGTTTTAACCATTTAACAGTTTAGCTGAGCGTCCTCAGACAATACATTTGTTTGCATACTATCCTGAGCATGGATCAGGCAGGTGTCATTTCAGCCAGTCAATTTTTTTTATAAAAGTTGTCATTTTTATAATGTTATACTATCTTATAAAAGTAACAAAAAAATATACAATTTTTGGTCATCCTGTATTTAAATAATTGGACTGATAAGTGGTTCAAAGAAATTAAATAAACAAGGAACCATGACAAGTAATTTTCTTCAGGTAAAGGTAATCTTCAACTAATTAGCCTTATAAAGGCCTTCACTTCAGGGAAATGATAAGAAAAAATGAGAGGGCTGAAGATGTGGTTCAGTGGAGAGCTCTTGCCATGTACACACACACAAAGTTTAATCGCCAGCATTTCAAAACAAAACCAAGGGGAAAAAAAGGGAAATGATATAGAGAGTCGAAGTCAAACTAGCTTTAAATCCCATTTTCATTAATCTATTTTTTAAATTTATTTTATTTTTTTGTATTACAGGGAAGGGTCTACAGGTTGTTCAGGGTCTCACTACTAGATGGACTTGAAGTTATCCGCCTGTCTACAGCCTTCCAAGAGCTGGGATTACAGGCATGCACCTCCACGTGCCCTGGGGGCAGAGCCAGCACAACAGGCTCCCGGATCAAACCCCCAACTCCTATACCTGCTTGCAAGTACTTTAATCCACTGAGCTATTTGGCCAGCCCTTTGTTTATTCATTGATGGTACCAGGGATCAAACTCAGGACCCTGTGCTTGCCAGACAAGCACTTCCACTGAGCTATCTCACCAGCTCCTCCCTTTATCATTTACTTATTGATTTATCATTACTCTATTGTTTATTAAACAAAATATAAATACAAACAAGTCAATATTACAAAAGTATCCAAGAAAGAGTAGCGACATTTGAAGTAAAATAACTGATGAGGTCTTAACCAAAGATATAGTGCTTTTTTATTTGATTAACTTACATTTTACTTTATTAAGTCACAGGTTTCCTTTTTATTTTATTTCTTTCTTTTTAAGAATTTGGTTGTTACAGGGTCTCACTAATCAGACTCGAAGTGATCCTCCTTTTTTCAGCCTTCCAAATGCTGGGATTACAGACATGTGCAACCATGCCTGGTCTCTCAGTGGCAGCTCAGGGTGTCTGTGGGCAGGGCCAATGTGGCATGTGGTAGTGGGGAATCAAACCCCAGTCTCTGTGCTTGCCTAAGCAGACACTTAATCCACTGGGTTATCTCACCAGCCCATGGATTTCCTTTTTAAAAAAAAATTAATTTCAAAGTTATAAGAGATGCCAAATATTAAAAAATGAGTTTTGGCATATGCATAATGCCCACAAAACCGATCACCATAATCAAGATAGCAAAAATTCACATTCCTCAAAAGTTTCCTCTTCTCCAGTACCGCAAAAAAGTTTCCTCTTGTCCCTATACTCCTCACTGTCACCACCTCCTTGCATCTGCAGGCAATCTCAGACCTGCCATGCTTTCTTTTTTGATACTGGGGTGTGAGTTCAGGGCCTTTACACTGAGCTACACCCCTGGCTTTTAAAAAAAACTTCTGAGACAGTGTCTTTTTTTTTCGTGGAACGAGGGATTGAACTCAGGCCCTTATGCTTGCCAAAGAAGAACTTATTCCACTGAGCCATCTCCTCGGTACCAAGATATCGATGTCAACCTTTGAATAATAAACCCATTATTTTATGTTCACATAGTTGAAGAGTTATTAAGTAACAATTTTAAAACTTCCAGTGTTTTTTTTTTATTGTTTTGTTTTATATTTGGCAGAACCGGGGATTGAACTCAGGCCCTTGCCCTTGTCAGGGAAGCATTTATTCTGCTGAGCCATCTCCCCAACCCTGATTGTATCTTACTAACACACTAAAATCATCAAGCTGAGCTTGAATTTTTGATCCTTCTGTCTCAGCCTTGCAAAATGCTAGGACTGCAGGTATGCCATACCACACTTGAAACTGACAAGCTTTCTAACATCATAGCTTACAATGCATTTTCTAGAATTTTAGATGCAAAACAATTTTAATAAAACTTTACTGAAATTAAAACTCTTGTGCTTCTAAACTAAGAAAATGGAGACAAGTTACAGAACACAATAAAATATTTCCAAATTAACATATTTAATAAAGCATATTCAGAATATCTAAAAATACTTCTAATTCAGTAATAAAACTACAATTTGATGTTTAAAAAGGCAAAAAGATCAACAGATACATCTCTAAGAAAGATTAGCAAATGATTAATAAGCACATGTAAGAAGGCCTAACATTATTAGTAAGTACTCAGGAAAAATGCAGTCAATGCAAGAAGTGCTCTTCCACACTCATGGCTAGATTTTAAAACAAAAAGAAAAAGAGACTATAACAGTAAGGATGTGAAGGAAATGGAGCCCTTGCACACTGCTGGTGAGAATCTGAAAGGCACAACTGCTTGGAAAAATCTGGCAGTTCCTCAAAAACATAACATGGAGTTACAGCAATTTCTAATACCATAATTTACAATGTGTTTACCCAGCAGTATACAAATGAAAAGAAAAAAAAAAAAAAAAACAGTCCATAAAGAAACCTGCACACAAATGTTTACAATTTTTATATTATTTTTAAAATTAATTTTATCTGTATATTTTAGATATAGTGACCACATTCATAAGGGAATCTTTGTATCTGTACATTGATTCTTGATTCTTTTTCCCCAACCCCATTCCCTGTCTTCAACCCCTCTTCTCCTTATTTTATTTTTGGTCTTCTTGAGACAGGGTCTCACTATACAGTTCAGGCTGACTCACTTTGTTGCCCAAGCTGGTCTCAAACTCATAACAATCCTCCTGCCTCAGCCTCTGGAGTGCTGGGATCATAGGCGTATGCCACAATGCCGGGCTTGTCTCCTTATTTACAAATACTTTGCTCCTATTTTTTTCCTCTACTTTCCTTTTCTAGGTAAAAAAATTTTATTTCAGAAAGGGTCTACAGGGTGTTCTGGGTCTTATTACTAGTGATTCACCTGTTTACAACCTCCCAAGTGTTGGGATTACAGGTGTGTGCCACTATGCCCAGTGTCAATTGCCGCCTCAGCAAGCACTGGGGTGGGACGAGCATGGCAGACCTGGGATTGAACCCCAGAGCCAAGCAGGAGCTTTAATTAGCTGAGCTATTTGGCCGGCCCTACCACTAGTTTTAAATCCTTCTACCTGGATTCTTCTACTCAGTTAATTATTTTGAGATTTGTGTATATTTTTAACTCAGTATTACACAAATCAGAATAAACATTTTGAAACCTTATTTGATATTAATGAAAAATATACTTTTTAATATTTACAATATTAAGAGAGTAGGCTTGGAAAAGCTACACAATGTTCTAATAAAAAAATGGAAAACTAATAAAAATGGTATTCAAAGGTTCCTTAATTTTTTTTTCCTTTTTTTCTTTTTTTTTTTGTCTTTTGGAGACATATAGTTCAGGCTGGCCTTGAGCTCACTTTGTTGCTCAGATTGATCTTGAACTCACTGATTCTCCTGCCTCAGCTCCTAAGTGGTAGGACTGTAGGCATGTGCCACCATGTCCAGCTCTCCTTAATTCTCATTAACCCTAAATATCTCAGGATACTGAAACACTATAAACTCAGATGTCCTGAGATACTAACATGCAAGCAGAGTCACACAGACAATAAAAGTGCTAAATCAACTACTGATTTAACAAGGCCCTACATTGCACCCTGTCCCAGCATTTCACTTGAGTCCCAATGAGGCCACTTTTGCCTTTAAAAACTTCCTAATTTAATAAAAGACAAAATAAAATGAAAGGGAGTTAGAGAATACACTTACAGCTTTACCTAAGTCTGAGGCAAACAGGATAGAACCTGGCTAGGAAAGATAGGAGAAAATGTCTCAGTATTTCTCCCAAGCATAAGTGGCCCCAAAAGCATTAATGGATCAAATCTGACACCAAATACTTACATCTTCAGTCCAGTCATCTGTTGTCCACTCTTCCACAGAATTTTTCCAGGCACCTGTTAGGAAAACCATAATCAAAATTAGCAGGAAGAGGGCCGGCGGTATAGCTCAGCGGACTAAGCGCTTGCTTAGGTAAGCGCAGGGACCAGTGTTCGATCTTTGGTTCCCCCAGCCGCGTCGGCCCCCCCCTTCGGGTGCGCTGAGCCGGCAATGCAATCTGGGCGCGGTGGCGCGCGCATGTCATCCCAGCACATGGGAGGCAAAAAGCAGGAAGATCACTATGAATGTGGGCTGCATGCATAGTGAGACCCTGCACCAAAAAAAATAGGAAAAGACAAAATTAGCAGGAAGTCAAATATCATCTTATTCCTAAAGATTACATATTATTTACTTTTTATTTTGAGACCGTTCACCAAGTCCTTTAGTTGCCTGGGTCCAGGTGTGGTTGTGCATGTGTTGTAATGCCAACATTCTGGGAGGAGGAAGGATCACACTTAGCTCAGTGTGGTGGCACTCACCTATAATCCTAGTACCTGGGAGTATGTCTGTGCCAACAGAATCACAAGTTAGAGCCCAACCTGAGCAATTTAATTTAGAAAGACTACATAAAATACATTTTAAAAAGCAAGCATACTGGGGCACACATATAATCCCAGTGCTCATGAGGCTGAAGCAGGAGGATCACTGCCAAATTAGAGGTCACAATGAACTGCATAGCAAGACTATATATCAAAAACCTGAAAATAACTTTTTTTGTTTTTCTTTTTTGCAGCGCTGGAGACTGAGCCCAGAGCCTTCGTACACTACCCTTTTCACACATACACACATACGGGCACGCGCATACCATAGTTTTATAAAATTTTGAGACAGCAATCTCTTTGTTTTTTGAGACATAGCCTGAGAGATAGTTCAACAGTCTAAACACTTGCATGGCAAGTACAAGGACCCAGGTTCAATCGTCAGTACTGGTTTTGGGCCCAGGTGCCACATGTGGTGCTGGCCCTACTCTGAGTGTGCTGTGCTGCCCACCGTGACCAGGCATGGTGGCACAGACCTATAATACCAGTGCTGAGGAGGCTGAAACACAAGAATCACTACGAGTCCAAGCTGCATAGTGAGACCTTGTAACAAATACATAAGTTTAAAAAAAAAGAAAACTTGATTTTTGAGACAGGTTCTCACTATGCAGTTCAGGCTGGCCTTGAACTTGTAATGATCTTTCCATGCCCAGCTAAAATTTCTTAAAGGTTTAAAAAAAAAAGTCATGAAGCCAGGCATGGTGGCACTGTAATCCTAGCACTCAGGAGGCTGAGGCACAATGATGGTTGTAAATTCAAGACCAGCCTGGGCTACAAAAATGAGCTCAATGCTTGCCTGAATTGCATGGTAAGACTGTCTCAAAAAGACAGCCAAAAAAAAAAAAAAAAAAAGCAACATTTTAAATGAAAAATACAAAATGCAACTATGTTCAGTAGGAAATCAAGAGTGGATGATTTGGTCTCTTGGCCCTTCACAGGCCTTTCACAACACATACTATCCCAAAAACCTAAATGAATCTAAGGCAAATCATCCACTTACATTTTACTCCCATTGTTTTACAACATAACTGTAAATACTGGGGAGATGGCTCAGTGGAATAAGTGCCTCCCTGGCAAGTACAAGGACCTGAGTTCAATTCCTGGTTCTGCATAAAAAATAAAAAAAATAAAAAAAGTGTTTTAAATACTAATATAGAATCTCTAATCTTTTATTTGCAGTTCTAAGGATTGAGTCCAAAGTCTTTGCATTCACCTATATTCCCAGCCCTCTTTTGAGGCAAGTTCTTCCCAAGTTGCTGAATTGCCCAGACTGACCTTCAACTTGTGATC
>PVKA01007028.1:0-80060 GCA_004027165.1 Ctenomys sociabilis
GGAGGAGCAGGGCATGGGGGATGAGGTGCAGATTTGGCTTCGTAGGAAGGGATACACACTGGGAGCTGCCCACCGCCCCCAGTCTGTTTGTTTGGGACAAAATAGGAACACGGGTGGATGAGAAGAGAATACGTGCGGTGAGGCACGGGGTTGCTGGGCCACGAGCATAGCCAGTATTCATGAACACCCACTTTATTAATGGTTGCCTCGGCAGTATTAATCACACTGAGCTATTATGCTTTAGAAACTTGTTTTAAAAGCCAATATTTTATTAAAGATTTTTAACTTGCTGCTCGGGTTAGATTTCTTTGAGGTACTGAACCAAAGCCAAATCTGTGAATTGGACAAATGTTGGGTTCCAGGAGGTGCCAGGATGGAGGAGCCAACTCCTGGGTAACTGATGGAATCTCAGAGATTGAGAACTGGCTTTGCGTTATGGGTCAGACAGAACTGTCTTGGAGTATTTGCTGGAGGGTTTCCAGATAGACAGGCTTGGCCAGAAAGACTTTGAGTGAAGCAAGAGATTCAAGTGGGAGTGTTGCAGAAATGTACCAGGAAGGAAGAGTTAGTGGGCAGGTGTCCTTGCGGGGGGCTCAAGGAACAGTAGATTTGTCCTAGAAATGTAAAGCACACTGGTGTTCCCCCTTTTCCTAAGATAAAGTCCCTGTCTCTGGGGAGCCTCTGTCAGCGTGAAGTCTCTTCGGAGGGTTAGGATGGAATCTAAGCACAAAGCCAGCCCTGGGACCTGGAGACCTTTCTTCCCCAGCCAGGCAGGAGGCGAGCTCTCGGTTGTTCAGTGGCTCCCACTCTCTGCCCCCTCATACGGGCAGCTGCCCAAAGCGGGGCAGCTCTCAGCGATCTCCTCTGGAGGCAGCTGCCTTTCGGCAAGCCGCCTCTTCCTTCACATTGAGGTTTTCCTGCCCTTTCTCCCGCTCTGTCATTGCTAGCTGTGTGAGCCCCCATGGTTACTGACATTCTCTGAGGCTCAGCTTCTTTACCTGTAAAGGAATGTGTCATACTCAGCGCATAGGTTACAGTGCAGATGGGATCTGTGTGCGAAGTGCACAGCACATACTCGGTGTATGGAGACTGCTGTTGCTGGCACCAGTCCTGAGAGCAGGAGGTCTGTCTAGCAGAGACAGCAATGTGCCCTTTCTAGAGGGCCACAGCCCCAAGTCCTGACAGGTCGCTCGGGGTCAAGGCTGATCACCTGAGCGGAAGAGCCTACGGGTAGTTTTATCCTGCTCACCTCCACTTGCTCCTTCTCTGAGGACCGCATACTGCTCCGCGCAGCAGTCTCTTGCATCCTTCTCTCTCCATGCCATTTCCCCATGAAAGCAGCTAGAGATGGCACATGTTATGGCCCCTTGGAGCTCAGTGTAATTGCCAGCTCATAAGTGCTCAGCACCGTGTGGGCAAACGAGGCAGCGGGGATGGATAACGCTTAACGCTCTGTTCCATTCATAAGGGGACATGGCCCAGTGATAAACAAGCCAACAGGAAAAGTAATAGTAGAGAGACTACTATGGAGTAGTAGACATAAGAGCAGGATAGAGAGGTGGGAGTGTGGGGAGGGGCAGGGCACGGGGAATGAGGTGCAGATTTGGCTTCGTAGGAAGGCAGCAAGGGCCACGGAAAGAGCACGAGCTTAGCCAGATGCAGGACGGAGTTCTACCTCGGACTCACCAGCCTTGTGAGCGTGCAAGAATGTTTAAGCCTGGGGTCCTGTGTACAGTGAGGACCCAACAGAAATATCTCCTCACAGCTGAGAAGGATGGCAGGCGCCAGCAGTCCCCATACTACAGCAGCACTTTCCCCTGCGATCTCTGATCTCAGTGTCTTAGCCGCAGGTACCACAGACTCTCTTGACTCAGGGCAGACTCTTCACTTCATCACCATCTTGGGCAAACAGAGGAGCTGAGCCTATGAGAAGCAAGCAGATAAGAAAGCCAGGAGGGCGTGGTCCGGGTGATCTCTGAACACAGAGAGCTGCCCACGCATTCACTCTGACTGCATCCAACACCAGGCCCTGGAAAACAAGATGAATGAAGTGTGGGGTCTTTCTCCAAGGAGTCTGTCAAGAGACAGAGACAGAAATAGAGGCAGGGACAGACACACAGAGAGATTTAGAGACAGAACTAGAAACAGTGGGGCGGGGCACTAACTAGCTCTACTCACTGTTATAAGAGCTGGAGTTTAATGTAGGATATCTAGGAATGGTGGTTTTGACAGATTTGCTTTTCCATACCCACTATGTAAGCTGATTTGGGGTTTGCACAAAAGTCCTCACAGTTTCTGAGCAGACTGTTGTGAAAGTTCAGAGAAGCATAAAACATTCTGCTGGAGGAGTAAGGGAGGTTGGTGAGCAGAGGGCGCTGATGACGAGGGCCGAATGAGCAGTCACTGCACCAGCGCCCTGGGCCGCAGGTATTTCACACATTCACCCCCTAGGAATGTGTTAGCCCATTCTTTCAAGCACCCTGGTGGAGAAACAGAATTATTCATATTACATGATTTTTTTTATATTTAGAAGGGTAAGGTCACAAGTTGGCAGTGGCAGAGCCAGGATTTGGGATCAGAGGCTGATTCTGGATCTCAGATTCTTAACACTGATGCCAAATCACCTCCCTTGAAGAAAGCACATCTTCCTAGGCCTCTCGCAGCTGTAATGCCCCCGAGAGTGTCATTCCTCCAGCCCTGTTATGTTCTTGTAGCATCCTCTCTGCAGAACACTGTGAAACCCAGCACCACAAAACTCAGGCGGGGAGCAGTGACTGCAGCACCTTACATCACTGGTGAGCGGCTCTGAAGCAGCGCTCTTGGCTCTAGGGCCTGGAGAACAGAAGCTGGGGCTTGGGAGACTTACCTGGACATCTTCCCGCCTCTGTTCCTGGGGCAGGAATGGTGGGACCTCAGAGGTTCAAACATAAAGGGGCTCCAAGACACGGTACTCCAAAGGATCTCCTCTCAGGAGTGGGCCAGTTCTCCAGATGCAATGGTGCAGCGTGCACAAAGTGGAGCTGCTCCAACAGAAGTGGAGTCAGGCCACTGGATGCCCTGTGTGATCTATATCCTCTGTATTTTCTCCCACTTCCCAGATGGTTTTCAAAGCCTCTCCATAGAATAGTTTGAGAACCACCATTGTAGATCACTGGTAGAAAGGCTGGCGACACCCCATTCACAGCTCTGCTAGCTCTACAGGCAGCACCTGCTTCAGGTGAGCGGGACCAGAAAGCAAGGGTCTGCTGACTGCTGTGGCCAACTGAGGGGTAGAGCTGTATTCCCAGGACTCTGCTCAAATGCTTGCCCTGGGCTGCCTGGAAGAGAGACCTGGGTTCTGTGATGGGTCTCCTGAGGGGACCATGAAGGGTGGGCCAGGAGGGGGTGGGGGGTGGGGACTGAAGGCAGGCAGGTGGATCAAATGACAAATACTCTATTTTCTCCTTGGGGCAAGCATAGGGCTTGGGAGCCAAAATACCTGGATTTGGATCTTGGCTCTGCCACTTATAACTTGCTTGACTTAAGCAAGTTACTTATTTTCCAATTTCCACTTGTAAAAATTGGAATAATTCCTCGCAGGTTTGTTGTAAGGAATATATATATATATATATCTGGACCTAACATACAGTAGTTGTTTAAGAAGCATTAGCTTTATTATTATGGATATTTTGATCATCCTCAGAGAGAGTTCATTTATAGCTTTAGATTTCTCAAAAAGTTAAACTACAGATGGTCTTCTTCCATGTCTAACAAACATGGGCTCAATACTGTTTTGCAATTTGATGGTACATGCCTGCAGTCCCAGCATTTGGGAGGCTGGGGCAGGAAGATCATCCTAGTGATATCCTGTTTTTTGTAATCAAACTAATAAACCCTCCACCCCACCCCCCAAAAAAACCAAACACAAAACAACCAAACAAAGGCAAGATAGCTCAGGGGACCAAGTGCCTACTTAGCAATTCCCAGCACCACATGCCATGCTGGCCCCAACCCGCAGGTACTCTGAGCCAGCCACAGAGACCAGTAGTGCATGCCTAAGTCCCAGTGCTGGGGAGGCTGAGAACAGGAGGATCACTACGAGCCTGAGCTGCATAGTGAGACTCCAGACAAAATACATTAAAAAAACAAACTGGATTTGTTGGATTATGGGCAATTCAATGCTCTACTTAAATGCATGTGAGTCAGATAACAGTCTCTTACAGGCTGGTCAGTAGGAGGTCATGGTCTGCCCCGTGAAGCTATGCAGATTCCTGGCTCTCACTTGGGCTTCACTATCGCCCAGGTCACAGAAAGCAAACCTACGGTGTATGTCCCAGTCGGCTGTTTGTATTATTGAAAGCTCTCAAACATTTCCCACCACTGGAGCTCAGAGTTCTTTGCTAGATCCCATCTGGAGACAATAAAGAGAGAAGGCTCAAGGATCTCCTAGCAGTTACCTTTACACCATTTCTGTTTATATTCTACTGACCAGAACTTAAGTCACGCGGCAGACTACAAAACATAATACATGTCTAAGAAAAAGGATGTTTTCTTCATTGGCTAGTCCTGGCCACATCTTTCAACATTTTGCTGTACTTAATTAAAATATTAATTTAAAGAACTTCACTATGGAAAACATTGAATGAATGTACCGGATACTGTGACAGCCCTGGCCTGTCACTGGGCTTAGCTTTCATCTCAAGGTTAGTCTTGTTTCACCTGTACTTCCACCCAATTTTCCACTCTCACCTTGTTTACTCTGAAGCAAAGCCAAGACACCAAATCATTACATTTGTAACTATTTCAGCACAGTATATGAAAACAAAACTTAGCATGTGTCAGACACTACACAGGCATCAGAATGTGATAAGGTATAATTTCTGTCCTTGAGCTGTGGTTGAGTGGGAGCTTTAAAGCTTACTGAGATGATTCAAAGTAAATCACAGTAAGAACAGCAAACACAATCCTTGTTATTTGGGATTATATATACTGACCTGCAGAATGGGCTAAAAAATAAACATAAAACAAACCTTGGCATGACTGAAGTAACACTAATTAACAACCCTGTCTCTGTAGTGAGCTTCCTGGTCCCAGAGTAGTTGCTCCCAGGAGAGCCACTGTGGTTTAGGAGCTCTGTGGAAGGAGGGTACCTGTCAGGCAGGAAGCCCAATGATAAAATGGCTGCAGAGAGGCAGAGAGAGGCCCTTGCTGGTCCTTTCAGCTCCCGGAGTTTCCACTGAGCAGTGGCCATAGGCCTTAAACTCTGTCTTTTCTTGGAGGTGAGAAGGGTAAGTGGCCTCTAGGGGTTAAGAGGTAGAATCTCTATTTAAAAAAAAAATGTATGTGTTGACAGCTGTGCTGGCCCTAAGCTCTAATCAGAGCTCAGGACACTTTATGGGTCACTAACTTTGCCTCAGATGTTCTGCTATATATTACCACCATCACAGCAAACCAGACAGTCAGGAATGAAATACTTTCTGCATCTCCTACCTACTTCAGCTCTGTCCACTCAGATAAAACCTGGAGTATGAAATTCAAATGCAAACTGGGTGGGCTTGGAAATTAGACAAGGCATCATTAGGTAAAAATAAAGCTTCCTATTAGAACAAGGGGTCTCACATAAATAATTCCCACATCAACTTCAGTGGACAGCATATTTATTTGCACGAGCAGTAGGTTCTCTAAAACACACATAGGTAAGCTACTTCTGCTCTGAGGTGTATTTTGTTAAGACAAACAATCTCACTTAGGGTTATTCCTGCATCTAGAGAACAAGTAAGTGAAGCTTAAGTAGCCCTATTACAATGTGGTACCTCTAGGTAGTACATAGCAGGCTGAGCTAGGAGTGGACACTTCCTGGGCTCACCTTCCCATCAGTGCTGGAAAGTAGAGGCCCTGAGGAAGAATAAGCCCAAGCAGATGTCTCCTGTGCCAGGGCAGTCTGGTACCCATCAGCTCACAGAACCTTCTCATAACTGGTCTGCCCAGCTAATTCATTATAGACATGTGTAGAGAATATCAAGAAATATGAAATGCTAGTTCTGCTGGACAATGGGGGAGAATGAGGAAGACCATGCTTAACAAGAAGTCCATGCTTAGAGTGGGCCTGGATGATTGATTTCAGGTAATCATGTTCTCTAAGGATAAATGAACGCTGGCCCCACAGTTTGGCACATCAGAGCTAAGACTGGCCAGAGGCTGAGACTTTAGAAGCAACAGTTCTAAGTAAAGCCCTGAATAATTTGTTCAACTGCTCCTTAGAATTTGCTTTCTAAGAATTTTAACCCTAAAGCATCCTGTCCATGAACAGACTGAAGGTGTATCATAAAATGTTGGGTATAATGTTTTTATGGTATAGTGGAGCAATTTTGAATTGACTCAACATTTTATGTTATTTTCAAATGCATTTGAAGGGTAATCATGACTTCAAGATTTTTTTAACATAGTACTTATTACCTTGTTGCATAACACGGCTAGTACTCATTGCCACTTAGAAGTGTGTGGTGACCACATCACGTTTACCTTTCTGGGACCTCACTGAATAATTCTAGCTGGACCTACCACAGGTGGGGAGAAACTGAATTTTCACCAAGCCCCAAAGAAAGGCCTCATCTCTGAAGTTTATTCCAGAATGCCAAATAAATATTGCAATTCTTCTGTCTGCCACCAGGTGAAGATGACTGAAAAATACCACTTTTGTGAATAAATTTTATCTGAAAAATTAGATTAATAACTATATATTAGGGTATCTGGGGATGAAGTGAGTTATAATATGTAAATCACTTGTAACAGTGTCTGGAACACAGAA
Source organism: Ctenomys sociabilis (assembly GCA_004027165.1). Lineage (NCBI taxonomy): Eukaryota > Metazoa > Chordata > Mammalia > Rodentia > Ctenomyidae > Ctenomys > Ctenomys sociabilis. The sequence goes on from PVKA01007028.1 coordinate 6,788, forward strand.
ATGAATAATAGAAACACATTTTTTCCCTATGTGTAGGATGGAGATAACAGTACTGAACTGATGGGGCTGAGGAAGTTTACACCTGTTATGAGTGGCTGTAGTACAGTAGATCACTATGTGTAGATTGTACCTTCCTAGGGCAGCAAGTGTGCACATCTTTCTGGTTGCATTCGAAGCCACTTACTCCAACTTCATTTTCTTTGGGGCTTCGGTTAGATTGAACTCATTGATTTCAACAGGGAAGAAGTCGAAATCTGAAATCAGAATAATCTGATTTTGAACTCGTTTTTTAACCTACCAGAAATTGCCATTCTCACTCCTGGCTGTGACCCATCAGCACATGGTGCTAAACTGTAAGGTGTATTTGAAAACAATTTCCAATGTTCATAACCAGTTCTTAAAATATAATGAAATAGACCAGAGAGGATGTGTCATGGTAGATACCCATTCATTCTTCTGATTTCTTGAATAGAAAGGAAAGTCAGAACTAATCCCAACAGGTTATCCTGTTACTACTCCCCTCCCAAAGCCCTGATACCTCAAGTATCTTGACCTTACCTACAAATCTCTCATCTCTTAATTTATCTGAAACAAAGCTGTGATTCTATGAAAGAAGCTTTACTAGGAAGCACAGATGGGAAAGAATAAAATAATTTATAAATATAAGCAAGTAGTTTTAAGTAGCCCATTACAACAGTAAAGAATTTTCTGTTGTAACAAGTCTAGGAAAAGGCCTCGTCACTGGTAACTGACAGGTCCCCATTCCTTTTGCTACCAGACAACTGCCTGGAACCCTTATCTAGATAGGTCTCAGTTGGCACCACTTATGACCCTGTTAGGGTCTCAGACTCTACCATGGCTGCCTTCAGACATTCAGGGCTGGAAGAGGCTTAGAAGCTATCTGGCCTCTTCTCAGACAGCTGGAGGTGCCACAGCACAGCCATCCTTTAAAGTAAGTGACCAAGTGACTTCTAAGCTAAGGATGTTCCAGCAAAGCAGCTATTTTCAAACAACTGGGACATGGGCAACAACTGAATTTGGTAGTGTTATACACCTGTTGCCATTTTGCCAGTCCTTTCCAGAGATATGATCTTGATGTTTTCTATCTAGTTTAGAGGTTATGAACCAACAAACCAGAGACCCAAAGTAGCCACAGATATATTTGGTCCCTTTACTGTTTCATAGTGCTAAAATGAATCTACTGCAGTTTAAAGATCCGAAGAGTGTGCATAAAAACTGGATTTTGCTTCTCTGGAACAGTAAAGATCTGCTTAGATTATGTCCTTCTAGGACAGCAATCAGCTGAGGCTGAGCAGTTGCTGCCTGTTAGACATGTGAAATGCAGCCTGACAATCCTTGTTGATTTTTCTTTCAAGAACATGAGATTCACACATTACCTTTCTGTAGGCATGCTGATGGGAGGAAGCAAAGCTGAGAAGGCCACTTTGTGCCTTTGCCCATACCACCCCTATTCTCTTTGCTGAGCCAGACATTCCTAGGGCTGGAATCCAATAGGGAGAAGGACTACAAGCCCCACCCCTGCTCGGGCTGCTGAGCACACCCAAAGCCTGCAAGGCTGTTGAGCACGCCCACAGCCTGCAGTGACCGAGCTCACCATCCAAATAACACACATTCCTAGCTCCCCCCCCCCCATACTTAGCTGAACAAACATGCTGCATTTTTCCTTTGTTAATGGCCTTTTGCTCTGCCTACACAGGCGCTTAGGGAGTAACAGCCTCCACAGGACACCCATGTGGGAGGTTACAGAGAATAGTTAATGATAACAACAGTCACTTATGACACGAAGTTGGTAGGAGCTTGAAATTTTTTTCCTGGATCTCTCCCAGACCATCAAGAGGTCATGGCCATTGCCTTTAATATATTGCTTTTTTTTTTAAAAAAAAAAAAAATAAGTGCAAGCTCTGTTCAGATTGACATAGTTTTACACAAAGGTATGGCCCTCACCACTCTCTTAAGTATAGGGACACTGATTTATAAAACCTTGGAAATCTTTAGCTTCAATGGGTATGAGTACACAGTATATTGCTTTGTTATAATTGTAGTCCACAAATATAGTATCCAAAAACTCCCAGTCAGGTGGTTCCCTTATTTCTTACAGATGTTAATGGCAAGATGATTTCCTATCAAAGTAATAAGGATTAGGAGCTATGTGAGGAATGGAATAGTACAAAGGAATCATCCAAAGGAGATCATTCTCTAAAGGTAGTAGAAATATGAAATCAAGGTAGTCTTAAGGCTGAAAAGACACACAACTGAATCATGCTCCTGGCTGTCTCCAGTCCAGTTCAGTCGCCACCTGCTTTCTGCTTCTGACTTGCATACTGAACAAAACCCTGCACAGATGGCAAGAGCTCACAAGCATAAGCCATGGTACTTTCTAAGACCTGCCTCTTTCTCACAAGGATCTTGGAATGGGCCTACCATGTTTCCACACAGGAGACTGCTGTCAGGAACAAGTTGTAGAGCTTCTCTATGTTCCCCTCCAGGCACTGCATGTAAAATTTTCCCCAGACTTGCATCTGGTGTGAATTAGGGTGATGTGATCAAGTCCCCAGACTCTCCAGCCCAAGCTCTATACTCATTCTGCATAGGTCGATCAATTCTACTGCACTTCCTCTCACGTAAGACTTGTTTTCAGCGAACTTGCAAAACATCAGAGGAGACTCCTCAAGCCTCTATCAAGACCACAATGATTGCTTTTTCTCAAAACCAAATGATGACAGTGATCATTCCAGGAGGTAGTTTTTAAATTGTGTATTTTCTTTCTTAAACTTCAATTTCCCCAGCAGCTGGGGTTGTTCATTTTCTCAACTTTATTAAGAGGAAATCATAAATAGCATTGGCGTTATGTACAGGAAAAACTGAGCTTCAGAGAAGAAAGCAACTGGTATCTTATTCATTTGGGACACAATGAAACCTAGGATAGACTAGGAGTCCACATGCAGCAGCCATTCCAGTTGGAACCTTCAGGATTCCAGTTAGCTCTATACCCAACAAGAATGAAAGGACAGGGCAACTTTCAGCAGGTCTTTTGGCTCTGTCATTAATACTTAGTTTCTTTTTTGTGGGGTTTGTGAGGGGTGTTGTGTAGATCCAACACAGCAGCGCTTCACCATTGAGCTACATTCTCAGCACTTTTTGTTTTGAAACAGGGTCTCACTAAATTGCTCAGGCTGACTTTGACCTTGCAACTCTAGTGCTTCAGCCTACTGAGTAGCTGGAGTTACAGGACTTCATCATGGCACAGAAGTATGTCTGGGATCCTGTTACTCACATCAGTAGTCCAGGCTAATAATGCAGTTCTCGAGCTTTTTCAGAATTGGGTTATCTAACAAGACCCAAATCCTTCTAACTGAATCTGAATGGCAGGGAATTTAGGCACCAAATCCTCATGGGACGAGAACAGCAGTGATCCAACAGTAGCTTTCCCCAAAACATACATGATGATCTGTAAAATAGTGGCTCTAAATGCTTCTGAGAAAGATGTGGTCAGCACTGTTTCTTAGTCATTCACACTTGCAGTGTTAACAATTTGGTTAGTTCTTTGCCTTTGTGAGACTGACCTAATCCAACCATATTTTCTCATTGCTAAATCCCACCCTCAAAGCCTCATTTCCTATGTGATGGAGCAAGCTCCCATGAACCAGGCTAACAGTTAACAACTATAAACTACAAAAAATACAAAACACTGCCTGAAGATATTGAGCAAAACCCAGGCAAATTCTGGACAGAAGGTGAAACTGGAAAAAAGAGAATAGCACAGGGTGAGCTTCCCATATTTCTGGCTTTGGGGTTGATAGGAAGCTGCAGTCTTTGTGAATGAAGTCAGAAGACACCTCAGAAGCAGCAACCAGATGCCAGAAAGTAACTGGAAATCAAAGGCCAGCTGGATAAAAATAAGTAGTGTCACTAACTCTGTGTGTCATCTTCACCCAAATCTTGGGTTCAGTGCAGGACAGTCTCTAGCTAAATATAAAAGAACTGAATTGAGATTTGAGTTGTGGCCCACAAGAGTTTATAAGTCAAGTTCAATAAAGTTAAATGTCAAAGGATATAAATTAAGAACTCAGCATTCTTCAGAAGAATATAAGAGAATCTACAACATAAACATTTACAATGTTCAGGACTTGATCAAAAATTACTCAACATAGAAGGGGTCAAACCAAACCAAATCAAAACAACTGACATAGTCTACAAAGAAAAGATAAACAGTATAGGCTGATTTTGAGATTATTCACATGTTGTCTTTACCAGAAAAGGATTTGAAGTAGTAACTATAACCATGTTCAATGAAAAAAAATATGTTTATAGTGAATAAAAAGCAATAAACAGAGAAACAGAATTAAGTGGAAAGTACCCACTAAAAGATAAAATATCCAAAATTAAGTCTTCTTTGCCTCCATTTCAAAAATACTTCTTAAATTTATTCCCTTCCTTCCTTCATTTCCCTCTTCTTTGGTCCTTTTGCCTTTGGTATTGGGTTACTTTAGAACTGGAAAGAGACTGACTTACCTTTGGCTTTCCCACAAAGGTACAAGTCAGACCTACAGTTATTAATGTGACAAGAGAGATGGGAACAGCTCAGTAACTCTACTCGAAGCTACCTCTGTTTAGCAGAAGATTCTGTTCAGCAGAAGTTTTTTCCTTTGGTAGTACTGGGGGATTAAAGGCTGAGCCTTGCACATGCAAGGAAGAAGCTCTACCATTGAACTGCATCCTAAGCCCTTCAGAGAATTTTACTTTGAGACAGTCCAATCTGCAATGCTTCTGCCTCAGGCTCTTGGGCAGCTTGGGAAGACAGGTTTACAATAGCACAGCCTGATTCTCAGTGTCTTTTTATTTGTTCCACAACTAAATCGCAAATTCCTTACTGACTGCGTTAGTAGCCATTTTTACTCTTTGGGAAGGTTTGACTTGAGAGGTAGAAAGAATTTAGGGATATTTGAAGGATTTTTTTTTTCTTTTCTTCTTTTTTTCCTTCTCTTCTCTTCTCTTCTCTTCTCTTCTCTTCTCTTCTCTTCTCTTCTCTTCTCTTCTCTTTTCTCTTCTCTTTTCCTCTTCTCTGTCTGTCTGTCTCTCTCTATCTCTCTGTCTTGAATTCACCATGTATCCCAGGGTGTCCTAACTGGTGGTGATCCTCCTGCCTCAGCCTCCCAAGGCTGGGACTCCAAGCGGGTGCCACCACAGGTATTTTCACTCAGATTAAACTGTGCTTTCCTTCCAAAGATCCTTGTTATTTACCATCAGGCCTGATACAGGCTCCTACAGACAGAGCGTTTCCTTTAGAACATGAAACATAAACTCTGAAACACTCCCACCCAGACTCTGCTGGAGACAGGTGAATTACAAATGGTGTTTTATGAGGAGAACAGTGATGTTTTAGAGAAGGCATCAAACTTGCATCTTCTCAAGTGATTTCAGTGTGGAACTAATGAAAGGAAACCCCAGACCAGAAAACTCTAAGTCTTTTCTGAGTGTTTTTCTGGTCACCCTCTCCTTCGTTCACCAAATTCTACACACTGTGAGATGTGCACTTCACAAACAGCCAACTTCCCAAAATTCTTGGGATTACCAAGACAATGATTTCCAGGGCAGAAATCAATTCCTATATAAAATAATATCCCTTATGGTCACAAAGAGATAACAGCCATAACAAGAAAGATTGCCAACCAAAACTGAAATGATTAATTTTTAAAATAGACACAAAAGTTTCCCCAAGAATGAGAAGGATGATTATTTCACACAAATAAAACAAACCAACAATATCTGAAAAAAAAATGTAAGCTCTCCAAGAATGTTCTTGGTAATTCTATAATGTCTAACAGCTAAAATCAGTTTTCACTATTAAAATGGACCAATGTCTCTTGTAGTTAAGGCCTGATTCGTCACTCTACAAGAAACGGAAAAAAGAAGCTAAAAAACTATACAACTCCTCTATTTGTCACAGACCAACTATACATATGACCACATCATCCAGTGATACAAAATTCTAGAAACTTTACAAAATTCCTTTTTAAAATTTATTTTTTGTTATCAAAGAGAATGTCCAGAAACACTGAGTACTAAAGAATTTGTTCATGGCATTATATTACAAAAGTCCCTAGTAGAGAGTGAATTATTTTATTTTCTGATGTATCCTTCATTTATTAATAATGAGGTGGGTGAACTGATGCAATTACTAAAAAAAAAAAAAACCCAGACAATCCGATAAAGGAAAAAATCATCCATTCGCATTTTGAATCTGTTGACTGGAGTGAAATCAGTGGTCATAAGACCACCACTGGTAAGAATCTACTTCCCCACAGCAGGGAACTGGTTCCATCTTCTCAGTAAGTCACATAGGTCTCTCATATATAGGCACCATGTTTGAGATCTCACACAAAATGTCTGTGTCACTTAAATTACACAATGTGGCAGTGTTTGGTTCATGGGGACATAATATTTAAAGAAAGGGTAAAGTAGAAAACAATCTGCTTGCATGTTATGTGTGAGTACATTATTGTACTGTGCATGAGTTTGAGGGTATTGTAGCTCTTGTTAAAGAGGAACTCTGCCAATAAAGTATCTGTCGGTTCCCAGTAGTCACTGTTAGGTCAGGGCCTTTTTCATCTATTGGTTGACTGAAATGGTTCAAACTGTGTTTGGCTGTTCATCTCTTCTACCTGAGTTTTACTTCTCAGCCTCAGGATATGTGGGGTACTTCACTGTTTCTATTTTCTCTCGAACTTTGTAGGAGGGATATAAGCCTGTTCTTCCCAGTTTTCTGTTGACACCTTTTGAATAGCCATCCCAATGATTTCCAGCCACACCAATGATATCGCCAGGTTCCATGGGGATTTCCTCTTCAGTTCGAGGTTGGTGAGGATAAATAGCAATCTGGTTGTGGGCATTTTGGCCCCCAAAATAGTAGATGTCATCTAAGGAATGAAAGTTTGCAGAGGCATCAGGATGCAGTGTTTGCATGATTTCATAAGCCACTCGGCAGACCTTGGGAAAGAACACAAAAAGTTTTTTAGTATAACATATAAATCACTTCTTCATAGCTACCTGAAAGCCCTTGTCCAAAGACATGCTCTAAAACTCAGAGGCTGAGAAGCAGTGGCTTCTGGCTATAAGCTTTCAATCCATTTGATGTCATATAGTAGTATCAGTTCTTCATAATCTTTCTGCTTTTTTGTCTTTTTAAAAAAACATATGCACCCAAAAGATTATTACAATTAAGATGAGAGGAATATATATATATATATATATATATTGCTGGAAATCAAACTCAGAGCCTCAAATTTTCCAGGCAGGCTGTGCCACTGAGCTACATCCCAGGTCTTATATATTGTGCAAAGGAATTTTAAATATCAAATCAATTAATTTCACTTTCTCTTAGTTCAATGAGAAGAAAGTTTTGAACTAATAGTGTTTAGATATCATGTCTGCATCTTGTACTATGATTAACTATTATAAAGACCACAATATGCTTGTATTAATTATTGTAACTGTCCTACTAACCTGTTTTGAAACTGTCTACTTTTTCTCAATAAAATTAGTTTAAAAAATCAGTTAATTTCAGTAAATATTTATTAAGAGTTATAGAGTCATCCAGCCTGAGCACTGTGACACAAAATTGAGTTCACGCTCTTAAGAATTTAAGGCTTAGGATCAGGACTGTAAATTTTACTATAAGTGCTATGACTCTGTTTCATCCATTGTTAATCACCTGTTCTTTCCTGTTAATTCACAACTTGGTCTAAGAGCCTTTCCTGATTGCGATTTTATGTAATTATTGACAGTGAACTTGCATTGGCAATTGAGAAAAACATAGCTACCATTTTTGTGCTGAAAAGTTTTAAGTATGTATATAACTACACAATCGGACTGACACAAGCTGGGGTAGCCTTTGGATAAATGCATCTGACTAGGGTAATTTTAAGGTGTTATGGTTTGTATTTAGTTGTCCTATCAAAGCCTCAAGCAGGCATTGAGCTGACTTGTAGAGTTTGTGATTAACTAATGATCCACTAGGATTATGGGTGTGAGTGCTGCTGGGATTATGGTGCTAGTACTACACCCAGCCTGGGGAAGATAGCCTGAGAGCAAATTAAGGGAGACAGACTTGCTCTCTGCTGCCATTGTTGCTGCTACTCCTCCCTTCTGCTTTGGCTCTCTTGCTCTTTGCTGCTGCCATGAAAGGTTGCTCTCTGCCATGTGCCACTCTGCCTTAGAGCCAGCTGGGTGTGGACTGAAACCTCCACTGACTGTGAGCTAAGCAAACCTTTCCTTCCTTCATTTTGGGTATTGGATGTTTGTCCCAGTAACAAGAGAAGAGTAACTGAGACATAAGGCTACTTAAAAGATTCCTCTGTCTGATGTTTATCTTCCTTGCCCACTAAGTGACAAATGGAAGTCTATAAACTCACTTTCATTGTTTCAGCTTAATGCTTCACAATAAAGCTAAACTGTAACTCTCTCCACAAAGAAATAATGTTTTAAGCAATTAAAAAATAAAGTAACTAACAAATAAAGTAAAAAATTAAGTATAATGTAAATGAAGGTTAAGAACTTTTTCTAATAGATGAAGATAGATGACAACACAGCTCAGTGGTCTAAGCACCTGCCTGGCAAGTGCAAAGACTGGGTTCCATCCCCAGCACTGTGTGAGCTATGTGAGCCGCATAGTGAGATGCCATACCAAATACATAAATTTAAAATTTAAAAACATAAAAATAAAAATTCATTATTATTTTGCATAGGCAAATCTTCCTTTATACATCCTGAACTGAAAACACAACTCAGATTAAATTTTCCTAAATCTTTACTCATGGTCATCTCAATGAAAAACTGAATGCAACCCTCCCCACTCCATGCTTCAGATGCTAAGACAGGGCAGAGGTGGTGGTGTCTAAAACTTCTCAAGACTCTAGATTACAACGTAATGCTCATATATGCAATTTTTATAACATCAAGCCTTCCATTTTTCTCCCTAGCATGGATTTTCATTGTTCTTGTGTTGTCCACAGTGGCTAATGGTCACCAGATCACTTCTTTCTCATTGTTGCCATATACTATATAATTCTTCAAAGATATTATATAGAAGACACAATAAGACAATTTAAGGACTGTTGAGCCACTAAATGGATATTAAACTTGTTATATTAATCATCTAGAATATGACGCTGTCATCAAGGCAAGTTGAGTCATTTGTTTTATTCTGGTCTGAGATTTGGTTTACAGTATTTTATCTTTTGTTGGTCTTCTGGATATATGGCTTTAGGCATCCCCTATTTTCGAGCATGCTTTATAGCATATATAAAAAGTACAAAGATTAATTTCCCTATAGTCAACACAGCTGAGAAGTGACTGAAAACTAAAGATTCTTTTCCATCAACCCTCTCTCAAAGTACTCTTCATTTTGAACATCCCAACATTCTTGCCACTTTCTGAAGCCATCCTGGAAGTCCTCTTTTGTGAGTACAGTGTCTTTAGTTGCGCTGTTGTAGTTGCACTGATGTCCCAAACTGGTTAAAAAAATGTTTACCATTCACCGCCAGTTTGATTTTGGGGTAAAGCCAGAGGTTGGAAGCTTCCCTCCAGCTTAGTCAATGAGATGGACAAGAACACACCATGATGATTTTAGGGTTAGGGCAGGGTTAGCACATATAAAAACAGACGGTATGTTTGGTGCATTGTTAAGAACTACTCCTAAGGATTTATATGCAATAATTTTTTAGTCATCACAAACAAAAAACCCCAACTATGCAGCAAGTACTATTATCATTACTATTTTTAAAAAATGAAACATCAATAGTTAGATTTTGTTCAATGCCTTACAGCCACTCTGTGGTCACTCTTGTTCTCTGCCAGTGAAGTTGATGGCTTTGGTCCTAACTGTGGCCTTTTAGCATACCCTAGTTCTGTGGCATTCAAAATATGATTCTGTTAAGAGGTTTGATTGATTGATTGTACCGGGAATGGAACTTGGGACCTTATGCTTGCCAGGCAGGTGATTATGCAACTAACTATATTGCTGGCCCTAAAAAATGATTCTGGCACAGGTTTAACATCTACAATCTGACAACCAATTTCATTCTCATTGTAAAAATATTAAACTGCACTAAATATCTCTTTCTTAAAAATATTTGCAAAAAAAAAATACTGAGGTGCAAGTTAAGCCCAGAGATTGGTCACTGAGCATGCAGTCACTCAAGCCATCGATGGCAGTGATGGTGAACTTTTCAGAAGCTCCAAATAGCACACAGCAGCATATGTGCCCTAGGTGTGCCACTGCTAAAATAAGATGTGATATGGTGGTGGTCACAGTTGTGAAACTGTCAGTACATACACACACACACATACACACACACACACACACACACGACACTTTTTACTGTGACACTTTTATTCTAAACAGTACATTAAGTATTTTAGGTATTCAGATTTATATTGAGGTATAAAATATTGCCTTGGACCAAATGAGGAGAAATTATTTTGGGTGAACTCTGTCTGACTGGCAAAGGATTTTAGGAATAGTATAGTACATAAACGTGAATTTCAATTCTTTGGGTACAAAGTTTTTGTAACCACAAGTTTTCTTCATATGAACTGCTCCCCTGAAGGGCCTAACACATTGAGACTGATTTCATGCATAAAACATCAAAGCATGGACAAACTTCTATCATCATAAAATGACACAGGTTCTGATTTCTGCATCAAAATCAGAGTTATGAGAACCAAAAATTTTGAAGAAGATATTTAAAAGGAAAAAAGCAGCAGCTGAATGTAGTGGTGTAGGCCTGCATTCCCAGCTACTTAGTAAGCTGAAGAAGGTGGAGCATATGTTTAATGCTAGCCTGGTAACCTATTTAGACCTCGTCATATATCTTGCCACAACCTCTGTTATACATTACATACATTATTTAGGGTTTCATGGTTAGAATAATGGTTCTCAACTAAGGTGATTTTTGTCTTCAGGAAGTGTTTGCTAATGTCTAGAGACATTTTTAGTTGCTACAACTTAAGTTGGAGGATGTTACTGGCTAAGGATGAGAGACATCCTGCAACACACATTCTAGGTACTCATAACAAAAAATCATCTGGCCCCAAATGCTGTAGGGCCTACATTAAGAAAGTCTGGACTAGAACAGATTTTAGACAGGCCTAAACTCTAGACCTATGGGGAAGATGGTACATCTGGGAAAGTGACTCACTTCACTCAGTTTATATGCTTGTTCAGATACATGTGGAGGTTTTAACTGACTGTACAGATCTGCTGATCGTGTATGTACATAGAGTCTGAGAACCTAGCTGGGAGGACCCAGGTGTTCAGATGCCCCTGACCATCCCACCACTACCACCACAAAAAAGGAAGTTTCTCAAGACAGATTCCTCACCCCATGACAAGGAAGTCTGCTGACAACCTCAGCATCCTCCCATTGTGACAACACACTGTCATTTAATAAAAAAGCTATCTGTTTTCTTTTCCCTCTGAAACATATTTTCATGGAAATGATGTAGTTTTCTTCATCATGTTTCTGTGCTTCCTCTCAGCATTTAAACATATATTTATCTTATATTAATTTATGTTTTTGGTAATTATTCTTTAGTTTCATGCACACATTTTGATTGTTTCATCTCCTCTTGTCCTAACCTAACTTGGAGTACAAATAGTCAGCAGCTGTTTAAGGAACTGCATTGGTTGATACCTTGTGTCAACTTGAGAAGTTTAGATTAAGTGACTCAGCACAGAGCCAGGGTTCTTAGTTTGTAAACATCCTCATCCTGTGCAAGAGAGGGGGGCAGGGCATTGTGTGAGCTCTACACCCGCAGACGAGGGGAGCTTATTCATAGTACAAGGAGGGGAGAGAGGCTGGCCATAAACCACAGCTTCCGCCTTATTTTTGTTGTTTTGTTTTTGGTGTTATGAACTGCTGCTCTCTGCCCCGTGCCACTTTGCCTGGAAGCCAGCCAAATATAGACTAAAACCTCCACAAACTGTGAGCTAAATAAATCTTTCCTTTCTTAATTTTGAGTGCTGGGTATTTTGTCTCAGCAACAAATAAAAAATAACTGAGACAGAACTTAGTACCACAGGAGTGGGGTCATTGCTGTGACTATACCTAACAATGAGGATTATGAGCTTTCCGGAATGGCTTATGCGAAGAGATAGAAAAGTCAAGAGATGTTGCCTACTAGGGAAGAGCTGGAATGCCTTTGGCTCTTCTCTATGGGGGCTTCTGGTCGCAGCTCAGAAGACCAGATTACTGATCGAAAACCTGCCTATAAAGACCAGGCTGGGGAGGTTTCTTCTGGAAAGAAGGACTACATTGGTTGCTGGACTACAGATGATTTGTATTATGGCTTGGCAGAAAGTTTGTCTACATTTTGCTCCCATCCAGAGACTTTGTCTGAGACTGAGATTAAATGCAGTGGATTAGTTAATCTTGCAAAGGAAATCTCAAGGCAGTCAAATGTTGAGGCAGTTGCATGGCTATTGATGAGGAGTTTTAGTCAGATATATATTAAGAGTCAAACAAAAGCAAGAAAAAAACCCAAAACCAGCCAAGCAGGGTGATTTAAAATGTTGTGTGTGGGGAGAGAGCTCAGTAGAATAAGCACTTGCCTGGCAAGTGCAAAGGCCTGAGTTCAATCCCCAGTTCTGCCACAAAAAATAAAATAAAATAAAATAAAATAAAATAAAATAAAATAAAATAAAATAAAATAAAATGTTGTGTGTCTGTCCAGATAAAAAGCGCTAAGAAGGCTGTAGCCTGCAAAGATAGAGCTGAGATCTCCATTGCCCAGGAAAAACAGCAAAATAAAAATATGTCCTGAGGGCATCACAAAAGATGGCAGGTTTTCCCCCTTTGCAGCCTCAAAATCACAAGGGTGAGAGACTTTGCTTAAAAAAAAAACAAAAACAAAAAAAAAAAACAAAGCTGCAGAGCCCCATGCTCCAAATTAGAGACAGCAGCCTCATCAGATTCCAAAATGGCACTGACATAAACAATTTGTTCCTCAAAATCAGGGTCAGAGTGCTCAGCAATCCAGGCACTTGACCCTTACAACTAAAAAGAAAAAAAAGACTGGCTACTACACCAGCTGGCAGCAGCCCTTGACACCATCTAGGTAGTAGTGCTAGTTTTAGGCACATTAAAAATATAGGGGTTCTAGGATTTAAAAGGCTTCCACCTAGATTTCAGAAGACCTGGAAGGCCGGGCAGAGTGTAAAGCTGTGAGTGGAAACCTCAAGTTTGAAAAAGCCAGGAATGTGGACTGCCTAATGTTTACCCTTCTGGATTTTGGACTTGTTTTGGTCCCAGTGGTTTGTATCCTTGGAATGGCAACTTTTATCTTGTGCCTTTAAATGTTGTGTTTAACTTTTCATTTTTACAGGGGCTGACAGCTAAAAGTTTGCCTTAGCTCTTGGAGGAGACTTGAGACTTTTGGATTTCTCAGCAATGGTGAAACTGCTAGGACTTTGGCAACTCTTAGAGATGGACTAAAATGCCTATTGCATAAAGGGAAGTGCATGAGTCTTTTGGGGAGGGTGCACAGAGGCAAAATGTCATGGTTCTAATGTAATACAATGTTTAAGTTGCAAAATGTTAATAAGCATGTCTATGACCTGGAATCTGATTTAAGGAAATGTCTGGTTGCCAAGTTGACAAGGCATGGACTGTACTGGTTGGTACATTGTGTCAACCTGAGAAATTTAAAAGTTTAACTGAGTGACTCAGCAGGGAGCCAGGATTCTCAGTTCATAAACATCCTCATCCTGTGCAAGGGGAGGCATGGACACTGCATGAGTTCTACACCCCAGTCCCAGGGGAGCTTGTTTACCATATCAGGAGGGGAGAGGCCACAGCTGCTGACTGTTTTTTTCTTTGCTGTTTTTTGCTGTCATGAACTGCTGTTCTCTGCCACATGCCACTCTGCCTGGGAGCCAGCCATTTTAAATGTACACGAAAACCTCCACAAACTGTGAGCTAAATAAATCTTTCTTTCCTTGATTTTGGGTGTCAAGTATTTTGTTCCAGCAACAAATAAAAAATAACTGAGACATGAACTAAACAATAATATGTGCCAAAGTGAGAAAACAGAATAAAGTTGATAATGTTATATGGGTACTCCACAGGTCACATAATACTGATTAGATCACTTATAAAACATATGCTAACCCTGTAACCAGTAGCTACATGCAACAATTAAACTCAAAGAATGTATGGTTATTGTATCAAATTTAACATACAATTTCCTGCTTGGGCTTGAAAATGAATTACATTTACTCTTTTTTTCTTTAAGGCAATCAAGTGAGGCCTAGTTATACACTGAAGAGCTCTAGTGAGAATGTACTCAACCACTACCTACAAACAGCTAAGTATTCAGAGTGCTCAAATAGTTATGGAATCTCCATTCTTTCATAAGAGATATCACTACTAAATATGAGGAAAATTTATCTGATCATGATAAGTAACACTAAAAACACAGACATACATATAATACTTGTCCTAATGTCAACAGAAACAAGAAGTATTGATCATTTAAATCCTCTACCACCACTTACCTGGGATGAAAAAGTACATACAAGGAAGTCTGCCTGGGACAGAAAATGTATATCCAGGATCACACCCCGAAGGGAATTTTCTGTGTACCGATTGTGCAGTCCAGCCGACCAAGAGATAGAGTTATCACTAATAAATTCATAATTGGGGTACCTGAGAAAAAATAAGTTTATGCATGGTCACTGAAATCATAGTCTATTCTACTGGGAAACTTGTTCTTCAATCAAGAGCACCTCTGTAGCAGTGAGAAAAGCTTTGATTATGGCATTCAAGAGAATACAGTAGCTTCTGAGGTGTCTTTGAACCAATTCAATGGGTAGAAACCATCTGAAATGTCCTATACATTAAATATTATTGGTGTAACATATAGAACACACATCAAAATATTCTTTATCAATTCATGAAATAGTTAAAAACTTAAGGCTCCTAATTTTGTTTGCAATGAACACCCTCTAAGAGTTTATTCAAGCTGTTTTTATACTTGATTATTGAATTCTTCTTTTACGATGTAAATGTCATGACAAAAGTTCATTTAAATGTGTCATTTATAATTTGTGATAATTCAGATTTTGGTTGAAACTTTGTAAATGTCTTCACCGATATTACAAATTAATGATACAAGGAGATTAAGAGATGAGTATTTTAAAAATTGGTGAAAGCCAGTTCTCTGCCTCTCATCCTTCTTGAAGAACCATCTGCTTTTAACCAGTAACAATAATGGAAAGCCATTCTCATGAATCTGTGACTCAAATTCCTTGTAGGTGCCTACCAAGTAGTATGTTGGCAGTTTCATGTGACACAGGACATATGTTTAATATTAAAACACTCTGTCTTTATGAAGCACCACCTGGGCTGGCCAGATAGCTCAGCAGATTAAAGTGACTGCTTAAGTAGATGCAGATACCAGGGTTCAATCCTTGGTATGCCATGCTGGCTTGGGCGTGCACTGAGACAGTGACTAAGACTGGGCCTGGTGGCAAGCACCTGTAATCCCAGCACTTGGGAGGCTGAAAACAGAAGGATCACTGCGAGTCTGATCTATGTAGTGAGACCCTGTGCTAAATACAAAAAAAAAAACCACCTCTTCACATGATTGTCCTCTGAATCAGCTGATTTGATCTTTTTAGTACATGCAGTAGATCTTCAGAGTAAAGTTGTAAACCTTAAGCAGTTACATCTGCATACAATTTCATAAGCATTAATACACTGCAACATTACTTACCTAAATGTACATCTGATGGCCTGAATGCTCATCTGATTAGTAAAATGTTCACTCAAATATATACCTAGTTCTATTCCTTACTTCTTCAGATCTCTGCTCAGTGTCACTTTACCAGTAAGGAGTCTGATACCACCTATCCTCTTTATCTGCCTCATGTTTCACCACAGTTCTTACTACCGCCTGATGTGTACTCACTGTCCACCTGGGTCACCCCTAATTGAATATAAGCTCCCTGAGGGAGACATTTCATCTACCTGTTCACTGGATTGTTCTCAGCAACTAGAACACAATCTGTAACATAAAAAAAGATGAATGAGTATTTCCTAAAAGAATAGTTCTTATTTAGATATTCTGAAATACTTGGAGTCAGTTTATGTGTTTGTCTTCCAAGCAATACCTCCTGAAGCTCAGATTCCTGCCTTTCTTTTGTTTGCATCACAGTACTTACATAGTGTTGTGAGAAAAATACATGAACAAAGAGCACTACCTTCGCCTGGGATTTTATCCCAATCCCCTAACAGCTGCTTCAGGTTTTTCTTCATTTCATGGCCACCAACGTGCTTTGCTTTATTGCTTCTCTAATAATGACAAAGTCAAGTCTGAGCATGGCTTTACACTGATATTCAGATCTTTGGGGCCTTATTATCTTTAACATTTTGCCCTCCTCAGTTCATAATCAGAAAAATGAAGAAAATGTCATACTTGTTTAAAAAAAAACACCAGAAATACTTTAAATATGGTCTCTATATAGCTACACACCCAGACACAGGGTAGAAACAGTAACATACATGAAAATTGTAGGGGTTGGAAGAGTACAGGAGCTTGTAAGATCAGTTCAAGTTTTATAACCTTGAATAAAGACTTTGTCAGCATGGTTTGGGTGTTCACTGAAATGAAGCAAGGAGTGATCCATCTCCTGAACATTAGTACAGCCAAAAATCTTATAAAATCTTCTATACATGTTTTTCTTGCCTTTACTCATTTTAACATACCCAACTTTAGGGAGAGTTCATCTAGTACTTTTGATAATGAAACTAAACAAATATTTTACATAGGAGGTTCTTTTAAAAGCTTGTTTATCTTCTGTTTTACCTCTCCCCTAATCTCTATGATCTTAGAAAATAACATTGAGTAGACAGTTTTAATAGTTCTGTGATTTTAAAATTTAATAGTGTGAACTCACTTTCATATTAACAATGGCTGCTATAGTCACTGGAATGCTGATGCTAAGATCCTGTGGATGAACTCAGTGATCCGAGAGAACCCTAAGGTGTAGTACTAAGCCACAAAGGACTAACTGTTTTCACACAGAATCCCAATGTACTAATCTTGACTCCTTCTAAAGATAAGCTACCCAGAAAGTGGCTTCTTTTACTTGTGTGAAGTGTATGCAACATTTAAATTTAATTCTTTGTTTGTTTCTTTTTTGTTTTTGCAGTCCTGGGGATTGAACTCAGGATCCTGCACTTACCAGGCAAGGCACTTATTCTACTGAGCTATCTCTCTAGCCTCTAAATTTAACTTTTTATCTCTGCTCTTTTTTGAAGCTGAGAAATCTTACTGTGAACATACCTATTATAGGGTTAATTCATGATTTTAGTCTTCTATAATAAATGTCATAGGTTTATGATTTGTTTAGTTATCAAAACCAACTGTGAGAGGTCTAAAACAGGGTTATTCAGAGTGGAAAAATACACAAGTAAAAGAATGAAGGAAAGAGCATTTGGATTGCTGAAAATATTTTCAAAATGACTTGGAAAATTAAAATAAAAAGATTTCAAACCAAGTGATGCATAAAATGTTACCACTATGTTTACAACAAAATATGGAGAAAACCACTGCATAGATCATCATAGGGAGAGAAACAGCTTTGAATATAAAAATGAAATTCAAGTTTTCTAAGTAAATCACTGCCAAAATACTCTTAAGAGTTGTTTGGCAGAAAGATGTCATGCTGGCCAAAAATAGTGGTCCATACCTATAATCCCAGCTACTCAGGATAAGGCAGGAGGATCACAGGTCTGAGGCAAGGGTAATTGAGACCCTGCCTCAAGAAAATAGAAAAAAAAAAAAAAGAAAGAAAGAAAAAGTAAAGAGATCTTGCTCGGTGGTGGAGTGCTTCTAGGTTTGATCGCCAGAGGGGGACACCTGCAGAGTCATGCTGTAGCATTGGATCAAAGTTGTAAAATATTTACTTCCTTTATATACTTCAAAGTCTAGATATCTAGTTAAAGGAACTAATGTAGATAACTTTAGGAATACTCTGTGTTATTATTTATGAGAGTAATAATTGGGTTAATACAACTGTCCAAAAACAGAAGAATGTTTGGTCAAGTAAGCAATGGTATATCCATACAGTAACTATATACCCATTTAGAAATATGTTTAAACTTCATTTCTTAAGATACAGAGGCTGAAAGGGAAGGGACAGAAAAAGATATCCACACAAAGGGAAACCAAAGGAAAGCATCAGTGTCTGTATTTGTATGAAACACTTTAAATCAAAAACTGTAGATAGGGCAGGGGACATAGCTCAGTGGCATAAGCACCTGCTGGGCAAGCACAAGTTCCTGAGTTTGATCCTTGGTACCAAAACAAAAAACTGTAGATAATTACTTAATGATAATATGTTGATTCTCAACAAGTTACAACAATCTTAAATAGGTATGCAATTATGTACCCACCATTATCATCTAAATACACAAAGTACATACAGTGTTAGTAGCTGCAATATAAAAGTACCAGGAAATCTTAATACTCCACTGTCAACACTGGAAGGATTAAATAGAAAATCAGTAAGGAAACATTTTTATAGTATCTTCCTGCCAAAAGCAAAAGATTATACATTCTTTTCAAGTGCAAATAGAATTTTCTACAGAATAGATCAAATGCTAGTCCATAAAACAAGTCTTAAAGTTAAGAAGACTGAAAGTATAGTTTCTGGTTTTGCTTTGGGTTTTTTTTGGTCACAATGATATGAAATTACAGACTGATAACAGGAGGAATCTTGGAAAAACTCACAAATATGTTTAATTCAAACATACTCCAGACCAACCAAATTAATTTTAAAATATCTTGAAACAAACATAAGAACATGACATAACAAGACTTAGAGGCACAGTAAAAGCAGTTTTGAGAGGTAAGTTTATAGTAATAAGCACACCAAAAAAATCAGAAATGAAAATAATGAATGTAGGATTAAAGCTGATACTACAGAAATACAAAGGATTATCAAAGGCTACCCTGAACACACCTATAATAACAAACTGGGTAATATAAAGAAATACCAGAGATGAGTTTTACAAATGAACCACAACTGAATTAGCAAGAAATATAAAATTTGAATGGAACAATAAAAGGGGATTGAATCAGTAATCAGAAGTTTCTGGCCATAGAAAAATCCAAGGCCTGATGGTGTCACTGTTGAATTCTACCAAGCAGCTAAAGAACTAATACCAACCCATCTCAAGCTCTTCCTAAAAACTGAACAGGCAGAGATACTTTCAAATTTGTTTTACAGGGCTAGTATTACCCTGACAGAAAAAGCCAAAGGGCATAATGAAGAAAGAAAATTACAGGCCAATATCTGCGATGACCAGATGTAAAAAATCCTTCACAAAATATTAGCAAACCAAATTCAAAAGCACATCAGAAAGACCATGCACCATGATACAAGGGTGACTCAATACACAGAAATCAGTCAATGTGAAATACCGTATTATCAGGATGAAGAACAAAAACAACAGTTAATCTCAACAGGTGCAGAGAGAGCATTCTGACAAAATTCAACATCTCTTAATGATAAAGACTAAACAATTGGTACAGAAATAGGATCTCAACACAACATAGGCCCTAAGTGATGAGTCTACATATCACACCATACTGAATAGTGAAAAGATTAAAAACTTCCCTCAAAATTTGGGAATACAGCAGAATGTTCATTCTTGCTACATCTGTTCAAAAAGACTACTAGTTGAAATAATTACTTAAAAAGTGGGAGTCATCCAGATATGAAGGGAGAAGGGGAAATTGTTTGCTAGTGACATGATCTTTTATACAGAAAGCCCTGAAGATGCCACCAAAAAAACTGGTAGATGTGATAAAACAACATAAAGCTGTGGGTCACAAAATCTATATATACAAAAATTAGTAGCATTAACAATCTCATTTACAATACCATCAAATAGAACAAAATAAAATCCTCAGGTAGTAAACTCAACCAAGGAAATAAAATTTCTGTACATTGAAAACTATGAAACACTAAAGAAACTAAAGACACAGATGGAAAGACAGCCTGTATTCAAGCACTAGAAAATTAATATTGTTAAAACTACCAAAGTAATCTATAGAGTCAATGCAATTCCTATCAAAATTTCAATGTCAGTTTTCACAGAAGTAGAAAAAATTCTGAAATTTGTAAGGAACCATAAAATACCCCAAATAATCAAAGCAAAAAGAAAAGCCCAAAGCTACTATGATCAAAAACAGCATGATGGGATAAAAACAGACATAAGGAACAATGAAATGGGATACAATTCCTCCCAGAACAGAACCAAGAATTTACAGTCTCTTGATTTTCCCAAGAGGTACCACGAGTACACAATGGGGACAGATAGTCTGCCTAATAAATTGTGGTAGGAAACTGGATACCGAAAGGCAGCAAAATTAAGCTGGACCCTAACCTCATACTATGTACAAAAATCAACTCAAAATGGATAAAAGATGTAAAGCATGGGCAACAAAAGCAAAAATACACAAATGGGACTGTATCAAACTAAATATTTCTATACAGCAAAGAAAACAACGAGGTAAAGACACATCTAGAGAATGGGAAAATTTTGAAACCATACATTTGGATAAAGGGCTAATTTCAAAAATACATAAGAAACTCAAATACTCAATAGCATGAAAACTTTCTCATTTTTAAGAGAGCAAAGAATCTGAACAAAAGGGGTCTAACATATATTTTTAAAATGTTCAATATTTCTAATAATCAGGAAAATGTAAAAAATTCTTATAATGCCTGTTAGAAAGGCTGTTATCAGAAAGACAAAAGATAACTACTGCTGTGGATGTGGAAGAGAACCTTTGTGCATTGTTGGTGGGGGTGTGGTTAATATATGTATCATGGAGTATACAGTTTTCTCAAAAATGTGAAAGTACAATTATCCTATGAGGCAGCAATTCAATATCTGGATATATATCCACAAGCACTGAATTGTATATATCAGTATAGATATCAGGAATTACACGTATCAGTAAGTCAGAAATATCTGTATTTCCATATTCATTTCAGTAGTATTCCCAGCAGCCAATATATGGAAATCAACTTAAAAATAAAGAAATGGATAAAGAAAATGTGGCATATATTCACAATGGAAGACTACATAGCCTCAAGAAATGCTATTTGTGATAACATGGACAAAAACTGGAGGATATTGTGCTAAGTGAAATAAGCCAGCCATAAAAAAATAACTGCATATTCTAACTTACATGTAGAATCTAAAATGTCAACCTTGAAGAGTAGCAAGGTGGTTATCCAAAAAGCTGGAGTAACTGAAGCAGAGAAAAGGGGAAGAACCAGAAAAGAAAATATGTTCAAAGGGTTCAAAGGCTCACATTAGTTTTAGTGATTGATAGCAATAAATAGCGACCACAGTTAATAATGTATGTTATATAATGTATGGTAATAATGTATAGTATGTGAGATTTTAAAATATTCTCATCTCCCAAAATGGTAACACAAGGAAGTCATGGATGCTAATTAATTTGATCAAGATCAAAACGTTGTCTTATTTATTTTTTCTTTATTTTATGTATTTAGTACAGGGTCTACAGGGGCTCACTATACAGATCAGACTCACAGTGATCCCCTGTTTTCAGCCTCTCAAGGGCGGGAATTACAGGTGCACACCACAATGCCCAGTCTCAACTGCCCTCTCAGCATGCCCTGGGGGTGGGGGAATCAAACCCTGGTCCCTGTGTCTGCCTAAGCAGGCACTTCAATCCACTGAGCTATTTGGCCGGGCCTCAGTTCAAAACATGGTATTGTAGGGGCCAGGGAGATGGCTCAGTGGAATAAGCACTTCCCTGGCAAGTGCAAGGGCCTGAGTTCAATCCCTGGTTCCGCAAAAAAAACAAAACAAAACATGGTATTGTGCTCTTTTTTAACAAATAAATGACCTTGTACTAGTGACTTGAGAAAATGGATGTAATGCTCTACTAATTGAAAACAACTGAAATTAAATAGTATATGGTCAGCTATATAAAAACATACAATTTGGAGGAATGTCAATATTTAAACAGTTGTTGCCAATGAACAATGGGAAGGTGGGCAATAATTTTTTCCTTGCTTTTATTGTTTACCAACTTCTATATTTTCTAATGAATTATTTTGCTGTACTGAAGGAAAAGAGCTTGTGATGCAATCAAGAACAAGTAAAAAAGCAGACAAAATTGATAATATTTTCAAGCCACAAATTGGGTCTGATGCTCTAACATGAGGGAACATGGTAAAGTATTTCTACTCTGTTTCTATCACACCTGAACCTTAACTTGAAAAAGTGAAAATTTCTTATTAGGTTTTGTGCTCAAAATTTTATTTAATCAGTCTTATGTTAACTAATTTTTGTACATGGCTGATGAATTCCTTGTCCCTTTGTGTGTGTATTTTACTTGCACAGCAGGTTTTATTCTTAATTTGTTTCTTGTTGCCATCCCAATTGTGACAGAATAAAGGAACAAAGAAGTACATTAGCCAAATAGCTTAATGATTCATTGCTAACAAAATGTTTTCAAACTAATGGGACTGAAGTAAGCATAATTCAGTATTTACTGGGCACAAACACCTAAACATTAAGTTCAAAGTAGATATAATCTAGTCAAGAAGACACATGTAAACAAGTGCTATACACTGTGGCAGAGCAACATGTGAAGGAGGAAAACAATTCAGTGGTAGGCTGGAGTAGCTTTGTGGAGATGATACCTGAGCTAAGATAACCATTTTCTTTCTTTTCCCTACCTTCAGGTATAGTCATATTAATAATAAGTAAAGGACAATCCCAGGTTTCATCAGGATCCTATCATAAGTGATTTCCACTTAGAAGAAGGGCTTTGCCTATGTTTTCATAACACCCATAGAAGCGTCACTCACACTGCAGGTAACTGTCCACTCCCTGACCAGATTGGCTCTCCTTATGAGCAGGGAGTCTCTTGCTCATAATGGAGTCCTTGGCATCTAGCACACTGCCAAAAATAATTGTTAATGCTCAATGTATGTCAGTAGAATTTGTTTTTCTACTTACAAATTTCATCTTTTAAGTTTTCACTTGTTTGTAGCACACATTCCAAATTTCAGAACTTTTTATAAAAACAATTTATTACATGTATTCCATTGCCTGTAATTATTAATGAAGATAGATCAAAAGGGCAAGGACCTAGTATATTTCATTGCTGGCTGTTCTTCATGGTTAGTTAATGTCATGGACTGAATGCTAATATCTCCCAAATTCCCATGTTGACTTCTTAACCCCAATGTGATGGTTTTGGCATTTGGAAGGCAATTAGGGTTAGGTGAGTTCCTGAGGCCAATGTCATCTTGATGGGATTAGAGTCCTTTTAAGAACAGAAACATCAGAGCATGTGCTATCTCCTTTCTATTGCATAGCACAAAGAGATCATGTGAGTACAGTGAGATAGTAGTTGGCCATAAGCCCAGGAAAGAGGGCTCAGAATAAAATCTCCTTACTAGTAACTGAATTTTCAATATCCCAGAGCTCTATAATTATGAGAAATAACTTTTTGTCATTTAAATTGCCTAGCCTATGGTATGTTGTTAAGGCAATTCCAGCAGACCAATACCTGGATACCAAGAAGTGGGTGATGACATTTAAAGATGATCTCTGGTAATGATGCCAGAGATATAGGTCATTTTGGATTTATTACAAGGCATCAGATAGTAAAGCAGCACTGATTAAATTATGTAAACACAGTCATTTGAAACTTTAAAAATGCAATCATTCATAATAATGTTACAATAAAAATCACAAGCCATGGGAACTAAGGATTCTTTTCCATTAAAAGAGACAATCCCACCGGAGAACCAAGTTAGTTGGTCTAACTTACTTTGTTTTTGCTTCCTTTAGTAAAGAAGGGTCATCCGTGGCCAAATACACTCTTTTTTTGTCCACTTGCATTCTGCGTGCGAGAAGCTGGAAGTGCTCTTCAACGTGCACCATGTACTCCTCGATGGGGTGGAAGGCTGCCTCTGTGCCCACCTTGTCGGTGCGCCTGACGTGGACTCTGGGGAGAGAGCCAGACTGCTGATAATGCACTCACCTGCCTGCTGTTTCCCAGGGACTCAGCTTAGGTGCTACTGATGCTGGCATTTTAGGCAATTTGAACCAATTTTTCTTTTCTTTTTCTTTTTATAAAACAAATATTCTAAACTATCATGTATGTTTTAATATATTTTCATGTTAATACAAGGGGAATAAGATAACAAGGAAAGCTTTTGAAGAATGATTTCTTATACAGCAAGTAATTGGTATACTTTGAATAAATGGGAGATTTCAGAATTTTTTGTAATAGAAGGCAAAATACCTACTGGTGATTCAACAAGGAAACATTTAAAGTTTTTGGATTTTTAAGATCAAAATGATAACATGACTCACAATTACAGAACAGTTCAAGTTACTATCTGTACTGCTCTGATGCTAAGATTTTGTTTCTTTATTTTGCCTTGTAGTGTTACTAGAACTGCTAGCTTGCATAATTTAAAATTGTCTAGGAAAAGGACAGATTCATGTGGACCTTTTTTTTAAAAAACTTGCTAGGTGTGATGGTGTTGTCATTCCAGCACTCAGGAGACTGAAGCAGGAGGACTGCCAGGAATTCAAGTCCAGCTCCGACCACATAATGAATCCAGGACCAGTCTAAACTTACAGTGAGACTCCGCCTCATAAAAACCAAACCAAACAAACAAACAAAATTTAAAAATACTTCTACTAGCCATTCTAGTCCTATTGTTATAAATAATTTTCTTTCTGTTTTATTTTATTCATTTATTTACTTTTGAGGCCAGCTCAGCTCACCATGAGGGCTTAGGAGGCACAGCATGTGGTGCTGGGGATCGAACTGCAATCTCTACACTTGCCTAAGCAGGCACTTTGCACTGCTGAGCTATCTTGCTTGCCCTTCTTTCTGTTTTTTACTGTCAATACTAGCACATACAGATCTGATATCCTGTTTAAAAAACTCTAAAATCAAAGTTTGGTACACAGATTTACACTGTTCTGCACTGAGTAAGACACAGACTTCTAGAGCATGCTCTCCTCATCTTAGTGTTTCCAAAGTTATTTTAATGGAAATAATAATAATAACAATCATAGTTTTTCACATTTTCTTTTCTTTGTGTGGTACTGGGAATTGAACTCAAGACCTTGTGCTTGCCAGGCAGGTGCTTATGCCACTGAGCTATATGTCTGGCCCTTATGTTTGTTTTCTTTCTTTCCTTGTGAATTTAGTACAGCGTCTACAGGGTCTCCTACACAGATTGGACTTGTAGTGATCCTCCTGTTTTCAGCCTCCCAAGCACTAGGATTATAGGTGTGTGCCACTACGCCCAGTCTCATTTGCTGTCTCAGCACACACAGGGGTGGAGGGGTGATACAGCATGCTGGGGATCAAACCTCAGTCACTGCGTCTGCCTAAGCAGGCACTTTAGTCTGGCCCTAGTTTTTCACACTTTGAACATTCTTTAAATCTGTTCCACTCCTCTTTCTAAACCACTTGTGGAGGCAAAGGAAAATGGCACACTTTTTTAATGCTAAGCTAAGGCAAAGGCCAGCTTTATATTAGGAATCTGGAGAGGTTTAATTTTTCTGGGTTACTATGCTATCTTCATGACTACTCTTGCCTTCAGATTCCAGACTATAGTCCCAGGAAAACCTATTTTGCCATCTTTTCCTCATCACATTCTTACTGTTCTTGGCAATTATGATTGTTCCATATGCTCTATAGAGATGAAGTGGGGCAGAAAGGATGACTTCACTGAACTTCAGTGAGAAGTTTCATGAGCTAAAATACTAAATATTCTGATTTCACCATGTACATACCTTTTTTTTGGGGGGGGGTCTAACATTAATGGGGAATAACTTCTTTTTTATAAAAATTACATGAGACGTAGAGTGAGAAACACAAACATTAGAAACAAAGGAGACAAGGAAAAGTAGAACCAAAGAAGAGAAGCATTTATACAGCAGCAAAATACAATTAAGCAATTTTTTCTGCTGTATTAAGTGAACAAAGGAAAAATAATCATCCCAGGTGAACTCTGTTATTTGAGACTACAAATATTGAACTGTATATTATAATGCTCACTGTGCTAGGTGAAGCTATGGAGTCCTGCTGCCCTGTGCCACTACTTGAGGGGAGAGAAATCAGATTCTTACCCAATAACTGGATGCTTGAAGCCAAGTTTCTTGGTAGCCTCTTCTATTTCCTTTTCCAGCCAAGGTTGTGGGCGGATCAAATATTTGACAAACTGAGACACCCACCACACTGCGGGATCACCATGGACTCGTAGGAGTCGGTCTGCGAGATCTTCGGGCACAGCCAAGGGCAAATAAGGAGGACGGGGATGAAGACTGTCCACAATGGGGAGCTCGACCACTTGGACATTTTTGTCCTTCACTTCACCTGATAGAAATCAAAGCGTACCATCACACACTGTATTTCTCTACCATGTAACAAGAACTCACTCTGGTACATTCTCTCTCAAGGCAACTTTAAAGAAGCATTTAAATTTTTACCTTATGGGGAGTTCAATTCAATAACTTGCTAAGGTACTGAAACAAAAATGAGGGAGCTAAGTTGCAGGGTGGTATGCCTGTTCTAAACATTTCTATCATCCCATCACATTATCACCTCAGAGCCCAAGTTATAGATGACATCCAGAAAGCAAAATATCTGAGCAGAGAATAGCTATACTGCCAGTAGACACATATAGTACCAAAATTCTCTTTTTGTTGTTATGGTTATTGTGGAATTAGAAAATAAAGTATCCCAAAACCTCCAGTTTATTATACCAAATGGCTCTTGCTTTAATTTTCATGGCAGAACAGAATGACTTGGGAAATACCTAAAGATTATAAGCCACACATTTGTATCTTCTGAAAAAAATTAAATAATTTAAAATCATTTTTCTTAGATAAAAATAAACCTACTATAGTTTCAAAAATGATAATCTGTTATTTATCTGAATATTAAAAGTTAAACAGACTTGATATGAACTTTCATACATAATTAATTTCAGATAGTTATTTGAGTATACCATTAATGTTACTGACATTCTACAAAATTTAAATGAAATCATAATATTTCACAATGCAATAGAGTTTACTTTACACATTAAAAGATTACATGATAATAACTAGGAGACACAAAATATTAACAGAGAGATGTCTTTAAAGTGAATTTTCAATAACAGAAAATATTAGCCAGAATATGCAAAAATCACTGTCTTTGTGCATAAAAATTACAATCATAGTCACTGGATCATTTAAGAAAGAATATACTTGTAGAGAATAAACCTAGAATATGTTTAAAATACATTTATCAATATGAAACATAGTTTATTTCTGTTATTCTACATATATAAGCAAAATGTCTTAAAGTATACAACCCGGGAATGTAGTCAATAAAAAGTACACTGCATGTACTTTTTCAGCTTAATATAACTAAGAATTAAAATCTTCTGGTTAACAGTCTTCTGATACGTAAATCTTTCATGATTCTAAGAACAAAAATCCTTCAAACATGACACTTGTTGCATGAAAAAATGGCAATAAAAATTACTATCAGTATTGCAGTTCATTTAGGGCCACTTAAAAAAGAACTGGGCCCCTTTATCAGATGAAAGAAACTGTAATTAAGAGTGTGAAGTGCAAGAGTGAATGCATTTTAATTTAAACTGTAACAGTCCCCTCTAAGATAAGGGTGCTTTTCTTTATGTCAGTAGATCAGAGAAGTGTATGAGAGAAACAGAAAGAATGAAAGAGTAAAGGGAAAGCTAGTTCTTTTTATGAAGATACAGAGAGGAAGCTCTTTGCTTCTTATATGTAACCCTAAATCTCGTTTTTCCCTAAATAAAAGCAAAGCTAGTAAAAATATTTTCTTTCTGTGATTTCTTCCCAGCAAGATTATTCTAAGTGTTTAGCTCCAGATTTCATTTCTATTTGCATACGATTGCTTTAGGGCCTCAAGAACCTTAAAGCTAGCTCTATTTACACTTTTAAGCAAGAAATAAAAGCTATACTTACACCTTTAAGATAGATAGCTCAGTTTATTTTGTTGATAATTTATCCCTTCATTACTTTGCTCAAGCATCTGTTGAACATACGGTTGTCAGAATATATAGTGATACCAGGCTTCTTGCTCCAAGCAAAAGCAGCACAAGGTAAGTTTAAAAACTATACTCAGATCAGGCTACTTTTCTTGGGGGGGACCCTAACTACACATCACTGACAAATATTCTATCAAAAAGATATGAATACTAAATAGCCTAGTAAAATATATTTTTAAAAATATTTATATTTAGCAGTGATCAAACTGGCATAGAATAAGTTTATTGTCCTCAACAATGGTATAATTAAAAGTGAAGGAAAATAAAATGCTTATTTACCTGGTTTAGCATGTAACATCTTTTATTCTATTGGAGTATATATTCAAAAGAATAATTTAGAAGAAATTCTAGAAATGACAGCCTTGTATAGTGTTTTCTGAATTTTAGTTATTTGTACCACATTTATAATTTTTGACTATATCATATATCACTTGGGCTATTAAATATTTTAAAAGATTTACTTCTTAAAATTTAAATGTATTTACTTATAGATATTAACTATAAATATAAATCCACTGAAACAAAAGCCATGCTATTAAATTCTGTATGGATATTATTGCTAATAGGGGGTTCTGAAGCCAAGCCAGATTTCTGTGAAAGGGAGATAATTAGTGAGGTTTTTCAAAATTTAATATTAGGTGATTTTGTGCTTTGTATTTATGGCATCAAGCTTGCTAATCATTCCCATCCTGTTTTAAGAAGAGTTTGCTAACCAAAGCCCACTACATAATTTCAAAATGCATTTAAAGCTATTATAATCAAAACAGCATGGTTCTGGGATTAAAAACAGACATACCGATGGAACAAGAAACAGGACAGAAAACTTTAAAATAAATCAAAGTATTTAGGGACAATTGCCTTTTGACAATGGTGCCAAAAATATAAAATATGTGTCTCTGGTAAATAATGCTGGGAAAAGTATACAACCACATGTAGGGAAATGAGGAAGGACTCTTCTCTCACACCATATACAAAATCAATTCAAAATGGATACCAGATGTAATGTCAGATCAGACACACACACACATACACTCACACACACAGGAAAAACCTCTATGGCCTTGGTCTGGGAAACTTATTTTTTTGATAGAATTTTAAAGCACAGGCAACAAAAGCAAATTAGACATATGGCAATTCACTGAACTAAAATGCTTTTGTAAGCAAAAGGAAATAGCATAAGGAGACAATCCAGAGATTAGGAAAAATATATACAAACCACATAACTGGATAAAGGTGAGGAGTTCAAACATTCAATATCAGGAAAACAAGCTATTTCAAAAATGGGCAAAAAGGGCCAGCCAGATAGCTCAGTGAACTAAAGCACCTGCTTTGGCAGAAAGTGGCCAGGGCTTGATCCCCAGCCTGCTGTGCTGGCCC
Organism: Ctenomys sociabilis; assembly: GCA_004027165.1. Lineage (NCBI taxonomy): Eukaryota > Metazoa > Chordata > Mammalia > Rodentia > Ctenomyidae > Ctenomys > Ctenomys sociabilis. The sequence continues at coordinate 36,363 of PVKA01007028.1, forward strand.
CACCGGCAGGGCGTGCTGAGAGGGTGATTGAGACTGGGCATGATGGTGTGCTTCTATAATCCCAGTGCTTGGGAGGCTGAAAACAGGAGGATCACTATGAGTCCAATTTACATAGTCAGACCCTATACACCCTGTAGATACTGCCTTAAATTCATTTTTATTAAGAAAGGGCAAAGGAATTTGAAGAAATACGTATAAGCAAAATAAACCAGACCCACATGTGCAAATATCGTATAGTCTCCCTAGTATAACTCAAAAGAAGAACTGCAAATAGAAATGTATAACACAATTAAAAGGAAAGCGAGAACTTGAGGATTGGACAATGAGGAGAGGGCAAGGAGAAATGCTGAGAAACATGACAGAGGCAAGACCATTCATTTATACATACTAGATGGGTAAGACATTGATCCTGAGAAACATCAGCAGATTTTTGAAGCTAGCAGTTAAGTGGTAGGATTCTCACCCCGACTAATTATATATGCTGATACCTGTGAACCAAGCAACTGCACTGAATTTAATAATGTAATGGAAGGGTCACAGGCCAAATGCCTGCCATTCTGGTCTTCTAAATATGTACTTCTTGTCATGACATACCAGCTATTACTATACTGCCCTTTTTTAAAGGGTAATAAATGAAAAATAAGACAAAAAAGTCATAAGACAGTCATGCTACAATGCTACTATGCTGTATATGGATGGAATTCTAAATATCTATGTAAATATATGTAAGTGTTCATCCCCATTTTTAAAAATTTTTTCTTCTTCATATTCTGTATGGACTTAAGAGTTTAGTATCTCAATACTTGATGGAAGTTACATGTTTCATGTTATGCCTGTGATGTTTGATATTTACATTAATAGTGTGGGTAAACTGAACTGCATATGTTGCAGGATAATAATAAACTTCTCTTCTGGAGAGTTAATAACCTAAGTTTGCAGATCAAAAATTGGAGAAAAAGGAAGGCTGCAAGGTCAGCCAAAATTTTGGCCCTAGCCTTTCAAGATCAGTGAATACTCAAAACATAGGAGAACCTGTACTGTGACATCATGTAACTCAGTAGTGCCCCAAATTTTCTGATCAAGGAGACTATGGGGCCACAGAGGAATATGATCAATGATGTATAGTGCCTAAGTAGAGTCACATGGAGAGAAAACTTTCTCTCAGGCTTCCACAGAGAGCAAACTGGTCAAGCAATGGCTGTGACTATTCCACAAGGCTGATACTGACAAGGGATCTACAAAGAGTGGTACAGGGTTACAGGATAAACCCTGAGGGTACCTGACTGACTTTATCTGATACAAAAGTTACATTTTTTGTTATATAGGTCTTGCTTTAACTCGGTCTTAACCATCCAGCAGAAAAGTATAAAAATGGAGGTATATAAAGTAAAGTTATATTAATATAATGAGCTGTGAATGGCTCAAGTCAACTACTTCTGTGGATAACCCACTTCTTTTTTTTTGAATTGCACTTTATTAGTACATATATACAGTACGTAATGTTTACATTCCTAATGGGAGGTTGGTACATGCACATAACATAACACATTTTAACTCCTCTTCTTGTCCACTTCCCCATTCCATCTGTTGGTCATTTTCTTTTTTATGTGTTTGCAGTACATAATGTTTAACTTGCGTGTGTGTAGTAAACGTCCCAGCATCTTTTGCTAGAATCTCTTCTTGCTTCCCTCCCTCTCTCCGTCCCTTGAGCACCTTTTTCTTTGAGAATGACCAATCTCTCTGCTTCCTTTTATCTGTCTTTTTTTTGCTCTTTATTCTTATTTTGGGCTTCTCATGTAAGAGAAGCCATGTGGTATTTGTCCTCGTGTGTCTGATTTATTTCACTTAACGTTATAGTCAATATGCATAAGTCAATAGCATTCCTCTATACAGATAACAAACACACTGCAAGAGAAACTATAGAAACAATACCTTTCACAATAGCACCGCAGAAAATGAAATACCTTGGGATTCACTTAACCAAGGAAGTCAAAGATCTTTTCACGGAAAATTACAACACCCTAAGAAAAGAGATTATGGAGGATTTCAGAAAATGGAAAGATATTCCATGCTCCTGGATAGGAAGAACCAACATCGTGAAGATGGATAACCCACTTCTATTGTGGACTACTGATCTGTGTTGGATTGTTTTATTTTTAAAAAGTCCATATATATATATATATATATATATATATATATATATATATATATATATAATATTAGCCATCCATGTTGTGAAAATCTGTAACATATGTATCATTGCATGTTACCCTGTTTATGTCCAAAAAAAACTTTGCAATTAAAAAAATAATAAAAATAAAAATAAAGAAGGGAAAAAGATAAGTCTCAAAAGAAGAGGCTTGAATGGCCAACAAAAGTATTTAAAAATAGCATTTCTAAACATTAGGAAAAACAAATTAAATCATAATGAGATGTCAGGTCATACATGTTAAAATAGCTATTATAAAAAAGAAAAGGATTAAAAGTATTTAAGATAAAGAGAAAATGGAACCACTATTGTGGTTTATAAATTGTTCACTGCTGGTAGCATATAAATTTTGAAACCTATGTATTTTTAACAAGCAAAGGCATTTAAGTATGACCCCCTGATCAACCAAGAGAGCCATTTTGTCAGAACTTTGGTACTTGTAAGGGTTCATACATTGTGTCAACTTGAGAAGTTTAAGTGATTCAGCAGGGATCCAGGGTCCTTTGTAAACATCCAAAAACATCTCGCATGTAAGAGGAGGGCATGGAGACTGAGTGAGTGCTGTACCTGCCCTGTACACCCTGAGTACCTGCCCTAAGTAGGGCAGAGTAGCCTGATTACAATATAAAGAAGGAAAGGAGGCCTGCTCTCCCCCTAATCCTTTTGTTCTTGTTGGTTTTGCTGTCTTCTCTTACCTTAAACTGTTGCCCCTGTGCCATGTCACCTTTCCTTGGTGCCAGCCAACTATAGACTGAATCCTCCACAGACTACAATCTAAACCTTTCCTCCCTTAACTTTGGGTGTCAGGTATTCTATCCCAGAAATGAGGGAAAAGAAACCAAGACAGAATCTGGTGCCAGCAATAGGGCCATTACTAGGACGATACCTTACTATGTGGTTCAAGAGCCTTTGGGAATGGCTTGTGGAAAGTTTAAAAAGAGATGCTGGCAGAAAAAGTGGAGCAGGAATGTCTAAAGACTGTTATATATGGGAGATTCTGTTCAGAGCTCAGAAGACCGGAAAGCCAGTAAAGACGTGACTCAAGAGATTTCTGATAAGGACTGAACAGGTTGCTAGACTCCAGATGATGTGTGTTATAGGCTGGCAAAAACGTTGTATGCATTTTGTTCATGTCCAGAGTCTTTGCCTGAGACTGAGATTAAGGTTGGTAGACTAAACTGGCAGAAGCAATTTCAAGGCCGTTAAATGTTAAAGCAGTGGTATGGCTATTATTGGGGGCTTTGGGCCAGATTTATGTTGAAAATTAAGAGAAAAGAACTCAGCAGGATGATTTAAAATGTTGGGCATTTGGCCAAAAAAAGGAAGCCCCAGTAAAGCTATGGACTACAAAGACAAAACTGAGGAGATCTCGATTGCTGAGAAGAAACAGAATATAAAAGATGGCCTGAGGGTATCACAAGAAGCATCACCCTTTGCAAACTAAAATCTGCAAAAGTGAAAGTTTTTTACTTTGAGGAAGAAAGCCACGGAGCAGCATGTTTCAGAGTAGTGGCAGCACAGTGAATTTGTTCCTCAGAACTGGATTCACAGTGCTCAGTGATATAGGCACTAGAATCCTACAGCCAAGAAAGAGAAAAGCCTGATTATTGCTCCAGCTGGCAGCAGACCTTAGCATGATGCCCATGGTACTGGTTTTAGGCACATAGAGAATGCAAGAGGTGTTATGCAGTTCAGGTTTCCACCTCAATTTCAGAAGGCCTGAGAGGCCAGGCAGCATGCTCCTGAGAGGGCAGTGTATGAAGCTGTGAGAATCCAAAGGTGCAGTGAAAGCTCCAAAAGTTCAGACAAGCCAGAAATATGAATTATCTAAAGTAAGCTGCAAGGAGGGAGCAAAGTGGGCCAAGAGAATAGATGTGGAAGCTACAACCACTGAAAGTGCCATAGGGATGGAGTCACTCAAACTCTTTGGCACTCACCATTTGGCACAGATTGCCTCAGATGCTGGACATAAAACAACAGGAATTAATGTTTGCCATGCTGGATTTTGGGCTTGGTTTAGCCCCATTTCTTGGTATCTATTTATAACTTTTTGAGTAAAAATGTTTATTTTGTGCCATTAAATGTTGGAAGTGTCTAATTTTTTCATTTGCACAGGGGCTTGAAACTAAGAGTTTGCCTTACATCTCAGAGGAGACCTGGGACATGGACTTTTTAGCTAAAATTGTTAGGACTTTGGCAACTTTTGCAGATGAATTAAATGCTTTTTGCATAAAGAGATGTGCATAAGTCTTTGAAGGACAAGGGACAGAATATACCAGAATGTATGGTTCAAATGTAATATAATGTTGATAAACTTAATACTAGTTCTTAAGGATTGTTAAACTTGACTTATAATGTTCAAGTTGTAAAATATTAAAAACTAAACATGTCTTTATCTCTGAAAACCAGTTTAAAGAAATAGGTCTGGTAGCCAAATTGACAAGGGGTGAATTGTAAGGGTTAATACATTGTATCAACTTGAGAAGTTTACAACTTTAGCCAAGTGACTCAGCTGGGAGCCAGGATCCTTACTTTATAAACATCTTCAGCCTAGGGCCAGGGAGATAGCTTAGCCAACGAAGTGCCTGCTTAGGTAAGTCCAGGAACCTAGGGTTCGATCCCCCTGGCACCGCATGCTGCACCAGCCCTGCTCCCAGGCACCTGCTCCACTGGTGCTGGAGACTGAACACAGGAAGATCAGTGATCACTATGAAGCCAAGCTGCAGCCAAGCTGCACAGTGACACCCTGTACTAAATACGTTAAAAAAAATAAATTACATATTCAGCCTGTGCAAAAGGACAGCATGGAATTAATTTGAGTTCTACACCCACCCTGGGATGCAGGGGAGGGGAAGGCTAGCTTGCTTACACTACAGAGGAAGAAAGGAGGCACATTTTTATTTTTGTTGGTTTTGCTGTTTTCTTCACCTTGTCCTATGCCACCCTGCTTTGGAGCCAGCTGAATATGGACTGAAATCTCTACAAACTGTAAGCTAAATAAACCTTTCCTTCCTTCATTTCAGATGTCAGGTATTTTTTCCCAGCAGTGAGAGTAAAGTAACCAAGATGGTACACTAAAACAAAACAATCAACCTTGCAGGAAGAGAAATTGTTTATTAAAATGTAGAAAGCATACAAAAGTAAGCATTATTCATTTACAACAAATTGGTAGCAACTAACCTGAACTTTTACAACCAATTGGCCTGACAAGCTCATCTCTAATTGATAATGTTATTATTGCTTCAGGGAGTTATAATATGTTCAGACTCTGACTATGGTCTGAATGACTGTGCCCTCTCCACCTCCAATTAATATATTGACATTCTACCTTTCAATGCAATATGAAAACACAGCAAGAAGATAGGAATAGACCCTTCATCAGGCAGTAATTCTGCTGGAGTCCTGACAGGGTATCCTGTAATCTCTAGAACTGTGAGAAGTAAGTTTTTGTTTATAAGAACATTATAAACAAAATATCCCCATTTATATTGTATTTTTTTATAGAGTGGAAATGGACTATGGACTATGACATTCCTCTTGTTAATATTCTTGCATATATGGCGTTCTTTTTGCTAACAGCTCTCAGAACATATAGGCTTGTTAGTTCACAGTCTTCTGCCAGGAGCACAGCTGTTTGAAAAGATTTGCATAGCTCCAAACAAACAACTCTGGAGAAGTTTCTCTTCCCTGTTAAATAGTTAATAACAGTACCATCTAGAAGGATTACTTTTCTCTCATGGAACAGAAGATAGACATACCCTAGAATTGTTCAATTAGAATTATTCATCTTTACTATCATTAGTAGAAATGATGTGTGAAGCTTTTCATCTACTTGAATGAAGGATTCTGGTGTAGAGGAAAATGTTTCAAGGGTGGGAGGACTTAAAATGCCAGTTCATGAGATCCTTCTGCACTTACTCTCATCCTTCTTCAGTTGATATCCAGCAACTATTAGTGCTATGACTTCAAAGAAAAGGAAAACTCAAGATAGCATTCCTAAAGACAGCAGTAACTCATCATGAAGGAACATTCTACCTAATTGTTGGGGGAAAATCATTTCATAATTAAATTGTGATCAGGGTTTGTCAGACACCCAGTGCACTCCATGTGGGCTGGCTATGGTATGAGGGAATATAATTCCATGTGCCTCTGGTCACTGTTGAGGCCTCAATGGTCCCACAATGCTGTGACACCCCAGGGCAAGGCTCCATCAAGTGAAGACATCCTAGTTCTTTGAGTAACCAGTAGTAACAAAAATAGGCTTTCACCTTAGGCAAAGGACAAACTCCTTAACCTGCCATTTCTCTGTGTGGTTCTCATCAAAATAAAAATCCCTGATTATTATATATGCCCAATAAATAGTGGCTAGTTTGGAGTGTCTTTGTCTCTGTCGATCCTAAAGCACTGACCTCCCAGTAGCCCTGTCATGCATTACTAAATCTGTTTCTGATTTCATTCTTTTGCTATACCCCTTTAGGCAGTTGGGAGATCTTGGCCAGGTCCCTGATAATTTGTAAAGCTAAGAATGTACAAGGCACCTTCTCTTTGTGCCAAAGCTCTGGACCTTTCCAAAGCCAGGCTCTGGAAAGTCCAAGCAGGGAGAGTCCATGCTTCTTGGAAGCCAAGCTGGTTAAGCCCTGTTCCCAGAGGTAGTTGTTACTGACCCTCTAAGTCAAAGGAAGAAATAACTGGCCAAGCTCAATCTTGGTACTGGTGGACACCATGTCCTTGAAGATCCAGACCAGCAATGTAAACAATAATGATCCCAAACCCATCAATTCTTGAAATCTAAACACAGCTATAGTAAAGAAATCAGTCGTGGAGACCATCTTTTCCATATACGGCCATGTGGCTAGCTTTTCTATGCACAAAGGATATGCTTTTGTTCAGTACTCTAATGAGAACCATGCCCAGGCAGCTGTGCTGGGAGAAAATGAACAGGTGCTGGCTGGGTAGACCCTGGACATCAACATGGCTGGGGAACCCAAAACCAACACACCCAAAAGACTAAAGAGAGCAGCATCTGCCATATACAAGCTCTTTGACTATCTACGTCACCTGTCACCAGTGCCAGTGCCCAGGGCAGTTCCTGTGAAATGACCCCGTGTCACAGTCCCTTTGATCTGTTATGTCAAAACTACTCCTTGTTTAGCTCTTTGCCCATTCTGGAGGCTCAGCCACCATCAAGTTAAAGAGCAGCGAGAGTCATCAAGACAGAATTGACCCAGATCAAGTCCAACATTGATGCTCTCTTGGGCCACTTGGATCAGATCGCTAAGAAGCAAAAGGCCAACCAAGATGGCAAGAAGAAAGGTGACAACAGCAGTGGCGGTGGCAGTGGTGGCAGGAGTTCCAGCATCAGCAGGCCATCCCCACCCCCAGAAGACACACTCGAGGCAGGCACTGTCCAGGAAGAACCATAGATTCAAGATGATGGTGATGAGCACGGGCTGCTGATGCACAGCAAGGAAGAACTGGAGCACAGCCAGGACACAGATGCAGAGGATGGGGCCTTGCAGCTGGAGAGGAGCATTGCCACCAGCAGAAGGTCATCACTGTCCAAGGCCTCAAACAAAGCACCCACCCCCTGAATGTCAACTTGTAGCAGGTACCAGAAGAAAGCTGGCAGCAGGCACTCCTGCCTCCCCCACCCAAGGCCAGTGCCACATCTTCTGCAGGTAGAGTTATTGGCTATCCTTCCCCACTGCACCCTCCCTATCTGTACTGTCCAGGCCAGAGGGCAGAGCACAGGGGGTTCCTCATTCTGCCTCCCCTCCCTAGGACATTCCTAGGCTTGGGGGTTTTCTATAGGTTTATAGGTCTATAGGGGGTATGGTAATAAAGATGACAATAAAGAGATTGGATCAAAAAGAAAAAGAATGGCCAAGAAAAAGAAGTCTGGAACAGGGTTAACAAAAATCGCTAGTAAGACTTCAATGCCTGAATTTAAATTGTCCTTAAAGAGAGAAGGGGATTACTACCAATATTTGGTGATTTTGAACTTCTAGACTCAAGCCTCCAAAAAAGGTGTATCTCACTGTCCACATAAATGGAAAAGGACAGAGTGAGTTTTCCTTTTCCTTTTTTAAATTTTTAAAATTTATTTTAATGAGAAAGAAAGATAAAATAGCAATGATACAGTTTTAAAATAGGTTAGTAGGATGGTTACAATAAATTAATGCATTGCATATTGTCTTCTTAGTAGTTATTCAGAGGACAAGATGCATACATAATATCTTGTCTAAACAATATTAGTATAATAAACTAAGGGAAAGTAGCTGTGTATTTTCCTAACTCTCTCGTGTGTGTGTGTGTGTGTGTGTGTGTGTGTGTGTGTGTGTGTGTGTGTGCACGCATATTTTTCCCCCACAACAAATCAGTCCTTTATTTATAATTTTGTGAAGTTAATGATGCATGACACTAGATTGCCTAGCAACTGATAGCTAATCTTAACTAGACTGAACGTTCATCTCAGGAGTGAGGTAGCTTGTTTGCTTTAGGCACTGGGCCAAGTCCCACCTACACATATCTGATCGATTTCCTGGCTTCATGGCTACCAACATATCCCCCTTTTTCCTTTTGTTTTTTCAGAGATGGGTGTTCCACTGAAGTTATAAAAGCAGTATTTGGAGAAGTCTTTAAAGGACCTTTTCATACTTGAAGCCAGTCTAAAGATCATAGGTACTTGAATTCAGCAAAATAACCCAATATAGATCAACAGTCCGTAACAGTTGTGGATTATCAGCAGAACTGGCAATTGTCAGAAGTTGTTGACTTGAGCCTTTTACAGCTCAGCATATTAATATGGCATTACTTTTTATACCTCATGGTTATACTTTTCTGCTGGACAGTTAAGACCAAGTTAAAGACCTATATAAGTAAAAATGTAACTTTTGTATCTGGCAAGGTCAGTCATATCCTCTCAGGATTTACCCTGAAACCATGTACATCACCTTGTCCTTCTTATATCAGTGTCAGACATCTGGATGAGTCATGGCCACTGCTTGACCAATTTGTTCATAGTTTTATATTCCTTTTCTGATTTGCTTTGAATGGCTGCAGTTGCTACCCACCTGTCACATTCAATAGTCATTTTAAGGACTGTGGAAACTGTGGAGACTTAAGGGCCTTTGGGAGTCTGCTGCTGGCACAGACAACCATAATATTCTGAGGCAAATGCATACCGATGCAGTGTGTTAATGGTAGCACACGGCATTTAAAAGTATGGACTTTGGAATCACAAAAACTAATGTTCAAATCCTTTGTCATGCAATAGTTATGCAACCTTGAACAACTGACATTTAATTTCACCCCAGTTTCTTCATCTGAAATGGCATTTGTAATAGCACCCAATTCTGTAACACTGGATTATTAACGGTAACTTATTGAGTTATTTAAAATGAAATGTTGTACATAGAAAGCTGTGCACAAAACTAAAAAAAGAAAAAAATAATAAAACAAAAGAAACAAATTAATAAAAAAAAAGCCGAGCACAGTATTTGACAAAGAATAATTATAAAAATGTTATTTCTTCATATTGGGGGAGATATGCTAAACAATTGTCATGAAGCTACAGTTTGATCTAGGAAAAGATCATTTGCCAAGATATACTCTAAAAATTATGACAGTTCCATTTTGGCGAGTATTTACTCTCAAAGTATACCTTATTTATGCTGTTTAGTATAGGCAAAAAAAAAAAAAAAAGAGAGAGAACATTTTGTTCTATACACTGACAAAGTAAAAACTGCTGATTATATGAAAATTTTAAATTTTGTTGCCATTATGTTTTTAAAGTGTATTTCATACAGGGTCTCACTCTGCAGCTCCACTCCTAGTGATGCTCCTGTTTTCAGCCTCCTCAGGGCTAGGATTAGAAGCATGTGCCACCATGTCAGCCTCAGTGGCTGGCTCAGTGTACCCGGGGTCAGGGCCAGTGCAGCATGTAATGCTGGGGATAGAGTTCCAGTCCCAGCACTTGCCTGCTTTGCTATCTCACCAGCCCTGTTGTTTGTTTGTATTGAAACATAGAATAAAAGTTAGTTGGTCAAAGCCATACTTTTAGCTTACATTATGAAAAGGAAAAGACTTCTAGACAAAGACTAGTTGGATTTGTATTTTCTTTAAGAGTATGTGGCCAAACAGGACCGCTGAAATTACTAGTAAACCATCTAGGAATTAGTAGAAAAGGCAAAGAGTAAGAAAAGGAAATCAAGACTAAAAGCTAATTAGTACTGGTGAGACTCTTGCGGCATGGCCAGATCTTTTGTGATTTCACTTGTGTGCAGAACATGGCCATTAAAACGAACAAACCAACCAACCAACCAGGATGTATGAGTTTAGTTCTCTGGTATTTCAACAATGATATATATATATCCTCCTTTAATGAGAGGTCTGTTGTCACTTAAAATATAGAAGATATAGCATTAAAAGTGAACACCTGGGCTACTTTTATTTGTCAATCACTGTAGCTGATAAAGATCTCTTTCTGAACATAAATGAACAACTGTCACCTGCCATATGAAATTCTACCACTGCTCTACTTAAGCAACATCTCAAAAACCTATTTTTACTGCCAGTTTGAAGCCTCAGCCAATTGAGTGGACAGTTCTAAATTCAATCATATAAAACAGTGCAGTGTTAGCAACGTTCTTAAGAATTAGCATATTGCACTCTGGGAATGATGGGGCAGCATTCTTACGAGGTCCTTGCTGTACTAGCAAAAGAAATGGCATGCAAAGGCAATTGGACTCATGGTTCACTGACCTCAATGATAATTCTGACAGATATAACTCTAGATTGGGAATTAAAAGAATAGCTAATGGGAAATATATAGTATCTTAATGAATTATGTAGTTCAGAATAAGGCAGGCAGGACAATGTAAAATATAAAAAGAGGTTAAAACTAAAGAGGTTTCCTGTGTTAATTCTAAACTTGTTACTGATAAATTTTACATATTTCTGTACCAGTGTATGTTTTTTAAGAGGAGGCAATCTATGGGCAGCTTAGCTATGAAGGGGTACTGCCAAGAGTCTCTTTGATCATTCATAAAGTCCTATTAACCCATGACTATAAGTTTAGGGGAAATTTGTCAGTTTTGTTTATTCTATTTTACTAAGTTAATGTCTTCTCTTAATTAACAATCACCAGGGCAAAAGGATACCAAAGATCCTGCAATGGTCTGTCATTGGCAGGCAAGAAAAGGGAACAGATAAGAGTAGGAGCAAAAACTTAATTCCATTGCATTCACTAGTGGGACAAACTCTAACCCTTTTTCATATTTCCTTATTAAGAGATGTGGTATTAAAATTTCAGTTGGAGCTGTCAGTTGACATGCTGGATTTTTTTTTTTTTTTTTTTTGCTTTGAGGAAATTTTTATTTTTATTGGTGCACATTAGAAATACAGGATGAGACTCATTTCAGTATATTGAATATTTCCTTTGATTATTTCATCTATTTTACCCTCTCCCTTTCCCCATACCCCTATCCCTTTCTCCATTGCTTAAAAAAGTATAACTTCTAGTTTTTGTTACATCTCCTTCATGTTGGTTTCTGTTTTATTTATGTAGTTTTAGATTGGCAATAAGAGAAAAGATAAAATATGCAACTTTCTGACATTGGCTTTTTTGCTTATGATTATCTCCAGTTCCACCCATTTTCCTGCAAGTTACATTTTTATTTATCACTACATAATAGTCCAATCATGTTTTATATGCTTTAATACCATTTTCTGCATTAACTTATCATTTGGTAGGCATCTGACCTGTTTTTTCAGCTTAGCTATTCTGAAATGTGTTGCTACAAACAAGGGTAAATATCATTTCATTCTTTCAGGAATATACCAAGACTGGTATAAATGGATTAAGTGGCATGTCTGTTTTTAGTTTTTGAGGCACCTCTACACTGACTATGAAAGTGTGTGTACTAATTTACATCCCTACCAACAGTATAGAAGTTTCTTTTCCCCCTGTATTGTTCTGAAGACAGTCAATGTGGGAGTGAGATAGAATCTCATCTTTTCTATGTAATTTTATTTTATTTTATTATTTTTATGTATCTGGTACATGGTTTAACTATGCAGCTTGGACTCATAGTGATCCTCCTATTCAGCCTTCCCAGTGCTGGGATAAGGCATGTGCCACCACACCTGGTCTTGGTAGCTGGCTTAGCATGGTATATAGTGCCAGGGGTGAAACCCAGTCCCCACATTCGCCTAAGCAGGCACTTAATCTGCTGGGCTATCTCGCTGACACTTTCTATGTAATTTTAAACTGCACTTCCCTACTGGCTACAAATGTTTATTGCCCATATGTACTTTTGAGAAATATCTATTTAATTCATTTCCCCATTCATTGTTTTAGGGATTAAACTTTTTGAGTTCTTTATATATTTTAAATACAGGCACTAATTTAATTTTTTATATGAAAGGTAGCTAGTCAGGATTTTCTCCTATTTTGTAGGATTTCTCTGCACTCTTGTTTGCCTTTCTGTGAATCTCTCTAATTTCATATAATCTCATTTTTTGAGACAGTATTATTTTGTACACTATTAAGTTCCTATTCAGGAAGTCTCTGCTTGTACAAATGACTTCAAGTGTTTCCACTATGTTTTATTCTAACAATTTCAAAATTTTAGGTATTATATTTAGGTCTTTGATCTACTCTGACACCATTTTAGTATAAGAGATAAGAATGCAATTTCAATCTTCTGCATGTAACTATCTAGTTTTCCCCATACCATCTGGCAAAGAAGCTTTTTTTTCTCCACTGTGTGCTTTGTCAAAACATCAGACGGTTATAAGTGCTTGGAGTATTTTCTATGCCTTTTACTCTACTGGCATATGTCTCTTTTGTTGTTGTTGTTGTTATGATGGCTTTATAATTTGAAATTAAGTATTTTAAATCAAGTATTGTAGTTCCTGCAATCTCATTCTTTAGATTCAGGACCGCTTTTGTTGTTCTAGGTCTTTTGTGCTTCCATATGCATATGTATTTCTAGCTTTCCTTCCTTCCTTCCTTCCTTCCTTCCTTCCTTCCTTCCTTCCTTCCTTCCTTCCTTGCTTCCTTCCTTCCTTCTTTCCTTCCTTCCTTCTTTTTCTGTATTTTAAGGAAAGGTCTACAGAGTGTTCCGGGTCTAACTACTAGATCAGACTCATAGTGATCCACCACCTGTTTAGGGCCTCCCAAGAGCTGGGGCACCTCCATGTCCAGCAATTCAGCTGTGTATGTATAAGAACCTGGGCTTTTCTTTGTTGGTGGGTTTCTGATTACATTTTATATTTCATTGATTCATATTGGGTTATTTGGAATTTTTATATCTTCTTCATGAAGCTTTGGCAATTTGTATGGATCAAAAATCTGTCCATTTCTTCCGGCTTTCCATCTTACAATCATAAAGATTTCTGAAGTAGGTACTGATCTTCAGAATTTATATAGGATCTTCAGTGGTCTCATTCTTTTCATTCATTATTGCATGAATTTGAATTTTTTTCGTTCCTTTTTTTTCATAAGGTTGGCTAGGTTTTATCAATTTTATTCATTCTTTCAAAGAAACAACTCTTTGATTCATTAACTCTTTGTATTATTTTCTTAGTCTCCATTGTATTAATTTTGGTTTTGACCTTTATGATTTCCTGCCTTCTTTGGGCTATGAGTTGGACTTGCTTTTCTTTTTCTAGAACTTTGAGGTGCTGCATAATGTTGTTTATTTGGGCTTTGTTTTTCTGATGTGAGAATCCATTATTGCAAATATCCATTCTAGGATTGTTTCCATTGCAGCCCATAGGTTGTACCTGCATTTTTATTTGATTGTAAATATTGTTTCATTTCTTCTTTAATTTTTTCTGTGACCCACTGATTATTCAGGAGGATGTTACTTAATTTCCATGTATTTATGGAGTTTTTGCAACATCCTTTGTCAATAATTTCCAATCTTACTGCACGATGGTCAGATAATATACATGAGATAATTTCAATTCCTTTGCATTTATTTAAACATGTTCTGTGTGCTAGGATATGGTCCATTTGGTAGAACATCCTGTGTGGAGCTAAAAAGAATGTATATTCTGATGTTTATTAGTTGGATACTCTGCAAAGGTCTATTAAGTCCACTTCTTCACAAGGTTGGTTTAGTTCTATTATTTCTTTGCTGATTTTTTTGCCAGTTGATCTCTTTATAATAATAGGCTGAGTTTTCATGTCTGTTAAAATCTGTCTTATACAAAGAACAATGAAAGAATTTCATGATTATAAAGCCAAGCATACACAGATTACTGAATGATGTGCTAGAGAGGGAGCAAAATGATTGCAATCAGATGAACGAGAATGGAAAGAACCCACCAAATAGGGCAAACAATTAAACACAGGAGAATAAGTTATTCTTTAGTGTACAGCAGCAAAATATTTCCATTAGCACACTCTACAAATGGAGTTTTCTTACACTATATGGGTCAAAATTCCATATGGGTCTACAGGGTGAATTTCAAGGAAACAGCTGTAGCTCAGTCCCACAAGTGACACCTGGCCACCAGTAAGTGTCATGGTCATTATCCATGTCCACAACACACTAGAACTTTGTGCAATATCCTGTCCCCAAACTGTCAGAAGTGATAGTCATTTATTTGTCATTCCAGTATTTATCTTATGTTTTATTCTTAGTACTTCTTTACTATCATGAAAACTTTTTCTTTGTTCATTTGTTTTGAAACATTTAATTTTTAATTAGTATTTAATTTTCTGAATATTGCTTATTCTTAATTTTTAAGATTTATACTATATCTTTGAATTACAATTTATCTAAAAGACATCGTCTGATATTTTCTCCTAGTATTAGAAACTTTTAAAAGCATATTTCCATTTTCTGTTCCCTATCTTTTATACACACATACACACACATATATATGAAAAAATATGTGTATAACCTGACATAAGATTGGTACTGTTTCATAGAAATCTTCAATGGCCTTTTAAATAAGGTTCATCTAATATATTTTATATAGTTCTGCATAACTATCACTTTGAGAGCTATTTATTATTCATCCAGGAGCATACTGCAACTACTCTTGCCTTTTGAATTATGTACTTTGTTATTTCCTATATGCTACATCTGGAGGTATTAAAATATTTCAAAGTTTGTATAACTAGAAAATATTTTACTTTTAGTTTTCAAAGGTATGTTTGCTAAGTATAAAATTCATATAGGATATTTTTTTTCTTTCAGTCCTTTAATTAGTCTAGTTTCTTACACATTTGGTTTTTTTTTTTTTCTAATGTGGAATAAGATGCTATGTAATTTTGTTCTTCCAAAGCTAATATTTTTTATGTTTATTCTTTAGTCGTTTTTTTCTTTACAATAAGTTTTGGACATTTCATTTTTGTGTATCTTGGTATGATTTTATTTAAATTTCTTGTGCAGAAGGTTTATTTTTCTTTGAAATGTGGTATTATAAATTGAACTAAATTCAGAAATTTTAAATCTTTTTAAATATTTATTGCTACTCCTTTCTACTTTGAGAATTCTAATTATATAAATATAAAAAAGGAGCAGTTAATGCTTACAAGCTTTGTTTTTACTCTGATTATTTCCTCTTTTGAATTTCAATTTATATGTTTATATCTGATAATCTGAAAAACTAAGTTGTACATAGATAACATCATGTAATGCAGCAACCATTATTGGATTCCTACTACTTTGTTTAGTGAAATCTTGTATCATGTATAATGCTGTATTCTTGTATCACTATTTCATAGTCTTTAAAAATAATAAAAAGTACAAACTTAAAAGTAAAAAAAAATTAATAAAATATTTTTTGAAAAGTTAAAAAAATCTGTCTTATATAGTTGGGTGCTCCTACATTGAGTTTATATATATTTACAACTATTTATATCTTCCCCTTGCAGTTTTGATCTAACAAGTATGTAGTGATCGTCTTTATCTCCTTTGATCATTCTTGGTTTGTAGTTCACATTGTCTGCAACCAGAATGGCTATCCTTGCTTTTCTCTGGGCTCCTGTGGCAAGCAGTATTGTTTTTCCATCCTTTGACTTTCAGTCTATGAATTTCCTTTTGAGTTAAATGTGTTTCATGTATATAGCATATTGCTGGATTTTGTTTCTTGATTTTTGTTTCTGCCAGTCTGCTTCTTTTGATTGGTGAATTAAGGCATTTACATGGATAGTTATAATTGACACATACTGGCTTATTTTTGTCATGTTATTTTCTGGCTGTAGGCTTTTCTGAGTGGTTCCTTTCTGTTGTTCTTCTTGAAGTTGTGGTCATTTCTGTCTTTTTAAAGAATATTTGTCAGTACTCTTTTAGGATTGGCTTGGTGGTGATGAATTTTTTAAGTTGTTCTTTGTCATAGAAATATGTTGTCTAACTAGTACATTTGATAAATAGTTTTCCAGGGTATATCAATCTGGCTTGGAAATTGTTTTCTTTTAGGACCTGAAATACTTCACTCCCAGCTCTTGATGGTCTGTGTTGAGAAATATTGCAAATGGCTATCTTATAACACGGACTCAAACCAGGCACCTCTGGAGTAAACTATTTCTTATTAGTCATTATTTTCATTTACAAAAAATATTTTCCAGGGCTGGCATGATGGCTCAGCAGACTAAGTGCCTATTTAGGCAAGTGCAAGGATCAGGGTTTGATCTCTGGTGCCATATGTGGTGCCAGTACTGCCTCCCAAGCAGGCTGACCTGGCCAGAGTCTGGGCGTGGTGGTGCATGCCTGTGATCCCAGCACTGGGAAGGCTAAAATCAGGAAGCTTACCATGAACTTGAGCTGTGTAGTGAGACCCTGCAACAAACCAAATACATTTTTTAAAAAAAGTTTACCGATTAGATTTTTCATACTAAATCATTTTCATTTCTACCTGTTACATATTTAATAAAGCAATGGGAGGAAGATAACAAATGCAAAGACAAAGCAGCCAAAATAGTTTCTGCCTAAAAATAAATAACTTTTAAGGATACTTCTGACCATTAAATAGAGAAGCAAATAAACTGGATATGGCAGCATATTCCTATAATCCCAGCACTCCTAACATTCAGGCAGCTAAGAGAAATCATACCAGTTTGAGGACAGCCTGGGCTAGACAGCAAGCTCAAGGCCAGTTGAGACTAATAGTAAGATCCTGACTCTGAAAGATTCCCATTCTGGATCATCACAAGGAATCTGTGTGGCAGAGCCAGGTCTTCTACATGTAGTTAGTTCATGGTCAGGAAATACTGTGTGGTATAGAAAACTAAACTGACCATTTTATCAGCAGCCTCTGAAACAAAACTTTTAAGATGTTATATGTGCAGATGGTATGATTATTTTTAACTGGAAGCATAATCCTTAATTTTTCCTTTATTTAACAAAAGCAGGCATGTTAAAAGTAATCACTATTTGCCAGGTTTGGTGGCACATACCTAGAATGTCAACCCTTGGGAGGCTGGGGCAGGAGGATTCCTGCGAGTCTGAAGTTAGCCTGAGGCACATAGTGAGTTCAAGGCCAGCCTGAACTACATAGCAAGACTCTCTCTCTCTCTCTGTCTCACACACACAATCACTAGATTATTAAAGGTATAATTCAATTCATTAGAATGAAGATAGAGTATGATTTTTACACAATAATATGGTGGTAGACAAAAGATCTATTAAATTAAAATTATAATTCTGTTGCACCATGATAAAATGAATTTTTTAATCAGGAAGTGTAAATGACTAAGAAGTATAAGTTTCTCAGTACTGAAAGTTATATATATGAAAAGTCTGAAACAAGTTATAGCATATGGAAGGAAGAGAAAAATGATAAAGTTGTTTTATTTAGCTTCTAGATATTCCAGGTGGTTTCTATGCTTCTGATCCTTTGGGGGTAAAGTAAGGTATTTGGCATGACTTTAATGGGAAGTATCTAGCCTGGAAGTAAGTAGAAATAAGTGCTTTAATTATATCATTTATACAAATTCTATGACCCTGGAAAAGTTATTTAGCCTCAACTAGCAAAGGTTAGTAAAGAATGATTTCTAGATCTTGTTTACCTATAATGTTATGAAATTCTAAATGCCTGAAATTAATTTTAACCTCCAGATCATGTGGTTACTACTATGGACTACAAAAATATAAAGGATTAAAAATCAAATAAACCAAACCTTGTTGTATACAGGCAGAGCCAAACTGTATACTAAATCTGATAAATCTACTGAGAATATATTTTTACATTTCTAATAATCAATTACTACTCAAAACATTGCCTCTCACTGAGTATGGTAGTGCATGCTTGTAATCTCAGCACTCTGGGAGGCTAAAGCATGAGGGAGCCAAGTTTGAGTCTGGCAAGGACAAGTGAGGGACTCAGAGAGATCTTATGTTAAACAAGGCCTGGATTCAATCCTCAGTACTAGAGGGAGAAGGGAGGGAGGAATTGTTTCTCCCTAGAAACAGGGAAATGGAGGACATCATACACATCCTACTTGGACTATATATTTTCATAACCACAAAAGTTAAAACTGAACTAAGTTCATAAAATGAAAAATATCAGCACTAGCAAGCATGGCAGAGCTTCTTTGCAAGCCTGAAAAAGTTAGTAGAGCATCGTCTTAACTTATACACCTTATCTGCCAGCACACAAAAACTACAGAAGAGGAAAACATAATCTTAAAACTAAAACACAGTGAGACTCTAGATTAAGAAAAACTGTAAAATTTGATGCCACTTATAAAGAAAAATATATTGATATATAGCTTATAAATAATCTATAGTACTATTAATCCAAATGGGCTTTTATAGAGCCACTCAATATATATTTTTAGAAATTACCCAATTAATTTTCATGACATTGTGGATAGTTAGGTATGTTCCCCCACAAACTAAGGAGGTAAAACCAAACAAACTATACCAAACCAAGAAAAAAAACCCACATGCATGCCCACCAGCTTTTGAAATATGTCAAACTTCCCACAAAAGATGAGTGCAGAAAAAATGTGCTATCCTGGTTAGCGCTGGTCCTCATCACTCAGTTCCCCATCTACTCTTTCTGTGCTTGCTCAATAAATAATGACTGTTAATAGTAGCCAACAATTACTAGAGCTCTACCATGTGGTAAGTGTACTGCCTATATTATTTAATGCTATACATAGTTCAGTGAAGAAAGTTATTATTCCTCATTTTACTGATAAGAAAACTAAGGCCTGGGTGAGTAATTTCTCTAATATTACAGAATGATAAAACAAGGTTTTATAACATGGGCAGCTCAACTTTACACCTTAAAGATCATGACTGTGGGAAATAAAAAGTAGTAGAATATCAGTAAGACAATACAGTCTATCACTTCCATGGAAAGAAGGATCTTTTTAATCATTTTAGAATGTGTAGCACAACAACTCAGTTCACTCTTTTCTTCAGGATATATCCCCTAAATAAAATAAAAATTACATAAAAATGAGACAAGCTGAATATGGTGTCACATATTTGTAAAATCTCCCCATACTGTGGCCATTGAGGGAGCAAGATAGCAAGATCGAGCCACAGTGGGCAATGGAATGATGCAGCAAGAGCTTATTTGAAAGTAATAAAAAGGACTGTGCATGTAGCTATGTATGGATGGCCCAGCACTCAGTCCTCATGTCAAAACCAAACACCGAACAAGAAACACATTAAGATTTACTGTCTCCAGCTCCAAAGCCGGGAGAAGCCACTTTCATAGTCTTCCTCAATGGTTCTCATAGTGGGGTTCCAAGATCTGGAAATTCTGTTAGCAATGCAAACATGTAGCCCTCCTCCAGACCTCTTGAACTGGAACTGGTGTCTGAAAACTCTTCAGGCATGCTAATGTTTGACAACCACATATCTAACTTTATACAATGTGAAAATTTATAAGTAAATCAAACATTGTATGAAATGCTGTATTCAATGTATAAAACTTTATACAATATTTCAATTTATAAGGACCCAATGAATTAAATAATGTGAAAGCACCCTAAAAAGTGAATGCTGTTATCACTACTGTTAAAAAATTAAGTTGTATTCCTTAAAATCTTCAGTGGTTCTGTAAAATCTAGATACAAATAAATACCACAAATGAAACAAACCATAAAATATTTTTTAAAATGTAATATTGTTTTTCTACATCTTATTTGGATAACACAGCATACCTATATCCAAAAGAAAAGGTTATTTTGATCCATGCAAATGTACCTAGAAATCGGATAATCATGCCAGAAATCTGACACTGCACAAGCTTCCTACCTGACCAGTGTCCGCTGGAGACGCCAGATTTGTCCGTACATGTCTCACTCACGGGTCTAAACACAGTCTCCCATCCACCAGTAGCATAGCGCCAATTCTGAGACTCCAAGATGAGTGTTCGCTGGGTGCCATATGCAATCATGAAGCAGTAAACCACATGATGGAGCTGACAGCCATAGCCACAGCCTTTGTTGATGTTACACACCAGCTTCCTGGCTGTGCGGCAGTCCTTGGGATTCTATATGAGAGAAAAAGAAACAAAGATCAAGGTAAGTTGGACAGAGATTTCAACTTCATTTTCTAAATAACAAGTGTCAAAAACATATAACAATCCAGGACTGATGCAGTATATTTCTTTTTCCTTTTTGCTTTGTAAGACAGGGTCTCACTGTGTAGTTTAGGCTGGTTTTGAACTCAATATATAGCCCAGGCTGGCCTTAAACTCACAGTGATCCTCCTTCTTCAACATCCCAAGTGCTGGGATTGCAATATGTACCACGACATCCAACTTGATGCTGGATCTAATAACAAGAATACAAAATAAATATTATGTGCATAGAGATAGAAGTAAAAAAGAACAATCAATTTGGAAATACTAAACAAGTGTGAAATTAAGTAAAGCAGCTACTTAAAAACCTTACTTCTCTATCATTTAGAATATCAAAGTTCCAAACACTGAAAACTTTATGAAAGTGAAATGGTTCATTTATTCTAGCAGCACTTCAGCATTCTGAGCTTACCTTGTATGTAATTTATCTTAAAGGAAAAATTATAATTTCTCTATTAATTCAGTCTATTTCCACACTTACAAATGTTATAAAATCAACATTTTCAGGATGAAGTAAAAAGCACTGAGCAAACTAAATTTGGCAATGACAAAACATCAGTCATAAAACTTTTATTCCACTATAAAACATACAACTTTTTCTAATCAAGAAACTAGCAACTTTCCGTACAGCACCTAGACTTATCCTTTACTGTCTACCTTGAGGATGTGTTGTGCCAGTATTTAACTGTGAATTCCATTTTTCTCGCTCTATATTTTGCCACAAAATGATTACCTAATGTGAATTTTTAAAAGAATTCTAAAGTTCAGATTGTTATCTAATTTGTATGATCTGTTACTAAATATCCCTAGGTATCTTAGCATCTCATATAACAAGTTGCTTTGCCAAAGACTCTAATCTGAGAAGTTTCCCAAACTGATTTGTCTCTTAGAGATGAAAGAATAAGTTCCTTTAGGAACAGAATCTTTCTCCTGCACAGCAAGAGGAAAGGTAAATCAGTTTTAATTTACATGAGCTTGAATAAGCAGTCAGCAGATCTCAACTCTGAAATTATATTCCAAGGATGATCTGTCAGTTAAGTAGAGCCCTATATATAAAAGCTAAGATGGTGAGGGTATCTAGAGTGTGTATTTTGAAAATCATTTTGAAGGAAAAGAAGTGGAGGGAAAATGCAATGTAGTCCTGCTCAAAAGAGGTACCTCTCACATCCAAATGTACCACAACAGGCTGGCCTTTTTTTATATTAAAGTAGAACCCATACTATCAAAAGCCTCTTAGGAAGAGTTAAAGCCCTGGTCAAATTTAGCAATATTTGGTCAATACTGTTTCTACTGTCAAGCAGGACTTGCTGATTCTTTTCATTTGAGAGCATAAACTCATGGAAGACACCTAAAGTAATGGTGTTAGCCTTGCTGCTAAAAGCACAAGACTGAGAGGAACAGAAAAGTGTGATGTCATGCAAAAATGGGTAATTTCTAGAATTTCAATAAAGAATTATCTGAAGGCTTGTGAATAAGTCTTGGAGAACATATACTATGACCTTCCTTTATTGGAACCTAATCACTCCATTTTGCACTATGAAGTTTTCATTGCTACTTCACAATAGGTTTTTCAATTCTATGATGACTTGTATTCCCAACACTGATAATGTCTGACATGTATCTTCAATTTTAACACAGATAAATACTCTCCTAATTGGCAGAATGTTATCTGACTCATTGCAGTTGTGGGATCCTTTAGAGGGATCTCCTAAGGCCTCAGAGGGCTATTTCCCTAGCCCAGTTATCTTCCTTAGCTTTGGTTTCTAAGCCTCAGTTAGTGAATCCCAGATCAGTTATACTACTCTTAAAGTAGGAATAGCAAGATTGAACTATCCTTTTGGATATTGTACACTTGAAAATAATAGATATGACTAGAAAACATCTACTTCTATTAAGCATAGTCAGCATTAGGAATAGTATCAGTTCTGTAGGTGCCATACTATTTATAATATCCTTAGGTTGTCTTGTAGAAGTCATATGTCTGTAGAATGTTATCACATGAGTTATTTATTTTTATAAGGAACATTTATAATCAAGACATACCATTTTAGTATAATAATTATAATATTATTATACTAGAACCATTAGGTTCTTATTATTATCTCCAATAGAATATACTTAAATTCCCATTTTAGTATGAAACAACATAACTAGTTATCCTTCTCTAACTATAAAATATTAAATGATATAAATAAGTTTCTATCAAGTAGAATATACTTGTCTATAGATGTTCTCCATAGGTGACCACAGTCTAATCTCTTGTCTTGCAGCGACACTGCCTGGGCTACACAGAGTTTAGGCACATCCATCATAATATGATTATATAATGTCCACACAAATATAAGACTGTAAAAGTCTATTATTATAAACAGTATTTTTTTAGGATCCTAGTATAGTAAAACGTTCTCTTAAATACTGTATTTTGAAGGGCTTGTACACTGCTTGGGTAACATAAATGCATTTAAGATGCCAAGAGATTATCAATAATTAGAATAACAGCTATGTAGAAATCTTGCATACATACTAACTTAGTATTTAAGTTTATGGTAAAGTTTAGATTTTTAACAGGTTTGCATAGTGTAATAGAACTAATGACAGTCAAATGATACCTCAATATCTCCCAGAATTTAGGAGACAATGGTAATCACTATAAACAGATTTATTATAAAAGTGTATATCTTTTATTCATTGAAAAAGTCTAATCAGAGCCAATTAAGTTTTAAGTGCAAGACCAAATTTAAAGAGATGCCAACATTTTTAATTATTTTACATCTAAGGTTTAGATGTACTGTATATTATATAAGAAAACATTTACTAGTTACTTTGCATGAATTAAACTCAATCCTAATTCTATAAACTTAACATTTAGACTTACAGATATTTTGTCATACATATTTCCCCAAACACACACACACACACACACACACACACACACGTTATCCCTAACAGCTGTTCATTTAACCAATTCTAAGCTAATACCTGAAAACTGTGTTGAAAAGTCAATATTTAAATACTTTTTAATTCTTGAAATGCAGTTTCTTATACAACCAAAGCCTGATATTAGAAAGCGGAAGAAATTATCTTGATAAAATACAAACGTTTGTTTCTAAGGATAGTTTCAGCAAATTTTTACTGAAAGAGGATCAATGTTTTCAGAAAACAGTATTGTTTTAAACACAGAGCTTAGTTTCACACCATCTTATAAACTTTGATTTCAAATACCTCTATAAATATTTTGGCTTTGACACATTCTTACCAAAAATATTTTCTTACAAATAACTTCCTTTGTTATTTTTTAGTCTCTCTTTTTTTGTCTCTCTCTTTTCTACTTTCTGGTTTCTTGTCTTTACTTGGTTTTTGTTTGTTTAGATATATAGAACAAAGTAAATCTAGCTCATACAGTATATTTGAACTAAGAAATATAGTGACCACATTATACAAAGCTAGCATTTGTAAAACAAAGTTCTGCCAAAAAGTGCATTATTTATATCTTTAGAGTACCCTTTCTTGTTAATTATAATTTAAAAGAAAGTATTATATGTCATCTACCAATGCCAAGACTAAGAATTACATCTTCAGAATTTCTTAAACACAAGAGAGTTATAAAAAATTTTGAATACAGCATATAAGAGTATCTTTTACTAAGAACATATATTTTTTGGACAAGACACAAATGTTACTCAAGCCTGGCTTAATTTTTTTTTCTTCTCGCAGACGAAATAATCCTGGGTAATTCTCCTTCCTGTGAATTGACCTTTTCACCTATGAATAGACCACTTCTTTCTCACCTGCAATTGTGCTTCCTGTCTCAGACCTTAACCCTCAAAGGAACAAAAATATCTGTGGCAGCATCTTTCAACATGAAACACAGGTAATGGTTTGTATTCACATATGGTAGGCCAGATAGGGGAGTGGGCAGACAGCAGAATATATGTGCTAGGTCATCCACCTTGAGGATGCCCTCAAGACTCCTTAAATATATCCAGCTCCCAATCATGCAGAGCCTCTCTTGTGTGGGCCCACACTTCTTTCAGCATGTACCTTCCAAGTTAAATGTCTGCTGATTAAACTCCTTCATCCTTCGTACTGATATATCCTGAATCTGCCCCGTAACACCCCCACCTCAGAAGTCAGCATCTTCCTTCATTTTGGCTGACAGTTTGGTTTCTTCTGAACTGGTTATTATACTGGATATGTGTTGACTGTTTCAAAACATTTGCCAGAACTTTCACTTGTTAGCAATTGACCTTCTTTCCCCTCCTGTGATTCACCTATTATCTGACTTTGCCTCAGCAAGCAAACACTTAAGAAAAACAGGGAAATTTAACCATGGATGGTGTGGCTTTGTGTTTCCCTCTGTGGGTAATATTTCATGTTCCTAAGTTAGTGTTTTGTACACATTAGAGTCCTTGGGCAACAGAACAAAGAATAAAATGTGTAAACTTCTGACTGGCTGTGTATAAATTTTGATACAATAGGAAATGTTTTAAAACACAGCAAGATCTTTTTACAAAATGACTAAAACCTATGATAAATTAAAGAAAGAAGGAAAAACTTCAGGAAGCTCAAACTGAGACCAAAGGGCACAGAAAGTATTCCATGCCTTTGGGATGTAAATGTATCCCTTTGATTCAGCTAAGAATTGCACCTTCACAGAAGCAAGTTAGAACTCAAAATTACTTACAGCTAAGAAAACAAAACAATATAACTTTTAAAAAGCTGGTAAGTGCTAAGCATGATGGTACTATAGACAGCCAAGCCAGGCAGAAACACTGTAGGCAGCAAAGGGCTGGGCCCTCCAGAGAGCCAGGACAAAGATGAGACATCTCAACTGGGGTCAGAGACACATCTGTTGGAGACCAGGGCTCTGTACTTCAAACACCAAACCTAATGAAGCCTAGACAGACATGAGTCGCCCCAGGGGGTGAGCAAGACCTCAGGGTGCATTATTTCCTAGAAAAAGTCTTTGTTCTTTATATATACCCTTGTTATGTGACTTGTTTCCCACTGGATTACTATTACTTAAGTGACTCTACTTGTATTCTTACTAGTTAATCATTGCTATTATCGATGTTGTACCCATGTGGGCATTGTTCTATAAAATTTCCCTGTAAAGTGGAATCCTCCAGGAACCCATTTGGGCTCCTCCTACCTTTCAGGAGATATAATTTCTCTCTTTCTTTCTCTCTCTCTCTCTCTCCCCCCCCCCACTCTTAACTTCCATTATTCCTCAAAATCATTCTTCAATTCTTAGAGAACACAAACTCAGAATATCAGACATCTGATACATTTAAGTTGTAATATTTCCTTAATATCACATTTGGAGATTCTGATATCAACACTGTAACAGTGGAGCATGCCTGTAATCCTACTACTCAGGAGGCTGAAGTAGGAGGATTGTTGTGAGTTCAAGCTCAGCCTAGGTCACATAGTGAGTTCAAGGTTAGCATGAACTATATACACAGAACCTGTAAATGCCAGGTATTGTGGTATTACAGACAGATAAGGTAGGCAGAAAAACAAAACAAAACATAACAAAACAAAAGATGGTAAGTGATACGTATAAACAAAAGCTACAGTCTTTGTTTTTATGTGTTTGTGTGCATGTATGTCATATGTTGTGTCTGTGTATACTTAATTTGTAAACATTTACATGGAACTAAATTAATTTAAAAATAAGTGCTAACTAATTTAGAAAACTCATATACCTTTTCATGCACAGTATGAGGTGAGGCTCCAGTAGGGCCTGTCCCTCTCAGCCCCGACCTGCCAGCCAGTAGAGGCACTACCCTGAACAGGGAACTCAGCTTAGCACCCAAGCTGTGATAGGCCAGCACAGGATGCTGTAAAGAATTAAGATAGGACATGGAAATTTTCAGGCCTACTACAGCTGGAGCTCCTGAAAATTTATGCTGGATGCTTCAAAGACTTTGCACAGTGGGGTGCAACACAGCCAGAGAACTTGGACTACTGATGTTTATTAAATTCTCCCCATCTAGTGTTCCCTGCCTTCTTTCCATCCCTATGTAAGGGACACACTTTTCTTTGTTCCCTACAAAAGGCCTTTTTCCTGTCTGTCTTCCTGCAAATAAATTCCAGGCCACGTTGTCTGCACACAAGCTTGATGGTCTTGGCTATTTTCCTCTCCTCATGCTGTGTTCCACACATGGCTTAAAATTTTTGAAAGAGAAAAATACCTTCAGAAGTATTGATACACCTTTGCCTGCACTACTAGTAAAGCAACTGCATTTTAAGTGTCTGAGATACATTTACTACTTTATATGTTTGAAATGCAGTAATTTGGGGCACATCTCTCACCTCTGATAAAAGAAATGGCTTGGGAACCTTTGATTTTGCTGACCTGGTATCTCGAATTTTGTGGATATATTACAGGTAATTGTTAAAAATAAACTATGTAGATAGGAATGAAAGTTATAAGTTATGTAAATAAAGTATCTGAATTATTAATAATAAAGTTAATGTACTAAAACATTTGCTAAATATTCAAATACTCTTGACTTCTTAAAAAATCTATGAGAGAGGATTGGGGAGACAGCTCCTGGTTTAAGTGCCTGCCTGGCAAGAGCAAGGTCCTGACTTCTCCCCAGGCACACAGTGTCACCCCCAAAATCCCAGCGCTGGGGAAGCCGAGATAGGAGGATCACTATGAGTCTGAACTATATGAGATCCTGTATCAAAAGAATTTTTAAAAATCTACAAGATAATGTATTTTGGATGTGATCCATCCTTCTCCATATGTATGTTTCAGAACCAACACTGGTGCACTATGAAAAGATATCTGATACTTTGATAAGTTTGAGAGTATTCTAGAGCGACAATATGTAAGTAGGCCAAAAGTACAATTTTTATCCAAGAACAATTTCATGTAATACACATAAGATAGGTCAATAAGCTTTAAACATCAAAGTGGTTTTCTTGTTTTGTTTTGGCAGGAAGACAGTACTTGGGACTGAACCTGTAGCTTTTGCACTAAATCACATACCTAGGGCCCCATTTTTTATTTTGAGATAATATCTCACTAAATCCCAAACTTGCCCCAGTTGGGCTAGAACTTGTACTTCCCTTGTTTCTCAGGTTGCTGCAAATACTGGTATGTACCATCAGTTTGGCTTGAACAAGTTTCAAGATAATTAAGGGTCACATTTTTTGTTTTTAAGGGTCACATCTGTTCATCATTCTACAATATCCTAAGGTCAACAATTTATGTAATTGTATCCCAGACAAAGTGACAATGCCATATATAGATGTAAGCACTGCACATTTACATAACAGCAACTCCTTTAGAAAAAAATCTGCTTTGCTATGAATGAGAATAGCTGTGACTTATCTGCTCTGCCATCATAAACTAATAGTTTCAAAAGAGGCAAAAAAGACTTGCTTGTTTCTCTTCAGTAGAGGAAACTACTGCTACAGTCTTCCTATCTAGTCCTTAATTGAATTAGATCCTTTTAAATGTGTTATTTAAATTGTGTTGCTTCTACATGAAATATTTGTATGGATTAGGAACAAAAATTTGGGGGTTTTCCTATTCCAATTATTATAAACAGCAGAGAGAAATGACTACAGCCACATACTTTCCCCATGGATGAAAAGCAGTGATTGATGTTCTAAATATGTACAAATATTTAGAACAGTATGCTGGTTGGAGGCCCAAATCCTCCCTGGCCCTTCCTTCCCAGAAAGTCAACATTCTGTCCAAGCACACTTGCCACATGACTTGCTTCCCCACTTAATCCCCAATTAATCAATGTTGTCTAAGCATTGTAATCTTATTAGTTAACTGTCTTTCTCTTTTTTTTTTTTTTGGTACCCAGAATCAAACTCAAGACCTTGCAGACACTTATGCTGCTGTGCCATCTCCCTGGCCCCCTTAACAATCATTTTGCCCCATCTTATACCTGCCTTACCTCATGGTTTTAAACTATAAAACTCCTTTGAAAAGCAGGTTCCTGAGCCACACTTAGGACCTGCTCTGTCTCTGTTAGACAGAGGCCTTCTTTCTCTCAATAAATTCTTCCTAATTTTAACCTCCATTGTTCCTAGAATTCATTCTTCAATTTTAGAGAACGTGAATAGCATATCAGACATCTACCAGGTAGGGAGTTGTGTTTCTCTTATGTTATTTAGATAACTTGTAGGTTCTACATAGTTTTTGTGGCAGAGACCCTTATATCACAATTTTGGGGTGTGTGTATTCTGTACCAATGTGCTGTACTTACATCTGTATATGGCATTTCCAGATTTCTGGGACATAGTAATAGATGGCTAACAAATGCTTAGAAATATAAATAAAATTATGTACCCCATGTAGACAAAAAGTTCTAAAGGTTTATAAATATTGAAAACATGTTAATAAAATGTTTAAACCCAAATTTAATTTTTCCCTGGTGTAAAGTAGATTATATGATTTTTAAGGGGTGCTGGTGAGCTAGAAGTAGGATGGCATTACTTTTTAATACAAAAAAGTTAGGATGATCACTATAAGAATTAAAATGAAAACAGGGAGGGAAACTGGGACTTTGACCTGACAAGCGAGTTTGTGAGGAACCACTCTGACTGCTTCAAAGCTCAAGGGTGTCTCAGAACACCTGAGGAAATGAGCCCACTACTAAGCCTACAAAGGGTAGTACATAGTGGGACCAACATACATGCACTGGTGACAGTACTATATAAGAATGTAAACATGAGATTAGAAATGTGTAAGAAAGACACAGGTAGCTCTTTCTGCTCTGAGCTGCCTGCTGCCATTGCTGTGGTCTTGCACATGTGTGTTCTAAGCCAATGGGACTTCATCTAT
The DNA here is from genome assembly GCA_004027165.1 of Ctenomys sociabilis. Classification (NCBI taxonomy): domain Eukaryota; kingdom Metazoa; phylum Chordata; class Mammalia; order Rodentia; family Ctenomyidae; genus Ctenomys; species Ctenomys sociabilis. Next base: position 65,954 of record PVKA01007028.1, read on the forward strand.
GAAAAGCTCCCTCACCAACTCCCCCCTGCAGGGCCAAGAGTTTTCCAGATGGAATGCAGCCCTTCCAGATACCCAAGGCTGAGTGAGTTTTAAGGAACTCAGAAATATAGAATAACTGGGTTTCTTTTAAAGTTAGTTTCCTTTACACTGCATCCTAACTGGCAAAGAGAGCAAGTCCCACCTGGCACTTCAAAGCAACACAGCCACCTGTGATAAGGCAGCTAGGACAGGTGAGGAAACTGCTAAGCTCTGCTTATCCATAAAATGTTCTTCTCAGGTTCTTAATTCCAATAAACACTCTTTAACTTACTCCCTTTCATCCATAATTTCATTTTCTGACTTCATGAGGCAATGGTTCAATTTTTACCTGGTGATAGTTATATCATAATGATATAAAAGTTAAGTTTTTGCTGTAAAGTGATCATATATCTTAGCAGTACATCTTCTGAGGAAAACATTGCTAGAGAAAGACTATTCTAAGAAAAAAGGGCTTAAAATGTTTTTAATGTTTAAATTTTTTTTTTACTTAAAAGTAAAAAAATTTTATATGTAATACATAAGGATAAAGGTATATCTTCCCCAAAGCAGCTCATTTAACTGGAATTATAAAACAAAACTTTATTTTAAAAAACAGACTTTGAGCAGATATCTAACCCTAATTCTAAAATTTAATTCCCCTAAATAATCAAAACTTAACAAAAGGGCTGGGAAGATGGCACAGTAGAATAAGTGCTTCCCTTGCAAGAACAAGGGCCTGAGTTCAATCCCTGGTTCCACCCAAAAAAAAAAAGGAACAAAAGACAGTTGTGACATGTGTATAAGTGTGTGTGTGTATACATATATTTTTTTTCTTTTTTTTTTTTTTTTGCAGATCTGTTGTGTGTACCTAAGAAATGCTAAAGGTGTTGCCACCATTTAAGAACAAACAAATACAAGACAAATGCATCCTAATTACTGAGTTATGACTCTTGGTATTTGGCATGATTAAGTGAGGTACTTTCTCTTAAATGGTAATTTGCATTGGTCTGCAGCAAGAAGCAACTAAACAATGGGTAATGGGCCTTTCTGACAGAACTGAACTCATTTCACAAATTAGTTTTGTTTGATTAGCTTGGTTATTAAGTTCCTTAGTTCAAATATACTATACACTAGATTTGTTTTATTATTATTATTATTACTTATTGTGCACTTATTGCATGCTAATGTGAATGTTTTAAGGTGGCATTGTGCACAGAATAGATGACTTAAACTTCTCAATGAATTTTACATAAATCTAGCCTAAATCTCTCAACACTTGGGAAGCTGAAGCAGGAGTATCACCTTGTGTTCCAGGCAGTACTCGGCTACAAGAGTGAGTTCAAAGCCATCCTGAACTACAAAGAAAAATCCAAGTTTAAACAAAACAAAAGATCACTCCTGATAAGCCTCTGTATTGTTCAAACTCTGCAAAAAGGGTTTTTTCACTGGCTCCTTTTATCTTTCCTTCAAAGTGTGACCTGAGCTGAGACCACTGGGAAGGAAAGCGCTCCTGGATGGCACCAGACGTGATTCACTAAAACTGTTTTCAGAGAAAAAGAAAACACGTTCAGAGCCACAAGGACAAAATTTTCAGGATCAAAAAGAGTCACCTGTGTCTGCAAAAAGAAAAATGAAAACAAAAACAAATAAAAAGATAAACAAAATCACAGAAGTTACAGAAAAAAGGCCTTTTACGCATGATTGTCTAAAAACCTCTCCCTGAAGGCAGGGCTTCAGTTCTGCCTCATCTGGTAACTCCTTTCCTGGGCTCCCTTTTGCATTCGCCTCTAGTCTTTAAAGATACTTTTTCAGGCTCAAGTGTCCTGGCTCCTTTGCCTTAAGCTCCAATTGCATTTAATGAGACCTACACATCAATCCACCAATAGCCAGCCAGATAACATAGCACCCCAAATCTCTCACTGAGGGATGAACTAAACTGAGGCTAGGAGGGGGTGGGCTCTGAGAGCTTAACATGGACCTTTAAAAAAATTTGTTTTTTGTTTTTGTTGTCTTAAAGATAAACTGCTTACATTCCAGATGCCATAGAGGAGTCATTTGGTCCTCTGGGCCAAAGCTGATCTAAATAAATATCTATGGCTATTTCTTGGCTTTAGTTCTGCCTCACCTGTAAACTGCAGTACTTTCATGCACACAAGTGGGGCTAGACTAACTGCCCTCCCAATTTGGTCAAACTGAAAATTAATCCAGTTTTCCTTTTTATTTTTTTATAATAGGCTTTTCTTCTCTTAGTTTTGGTAGGTGGGCAGATCAGGTTCAGCTCTGATGCCTAGACCTAAAGTGTGAAATCTCAGCACTACTTCTCAGGACCCACATGTAGAAGTTGTTGTGGGCTTCCTAGAAATTTGGACAGCATAAAAGGACACAGCATAAAAGGACACAGACACCAAGAAAAGCTCCCTACAGGGGCTTTTCTCATGATGGTCTACCATGCTCCACCCAGCGTGCTATTTTATCTTGGTTTTTCCTCTTTCAGTCACCCCAAGCTTGCTCTGCAGAGCCCTTTTCTCCCCTCACTCTTCAGTTCTGCTTTTTCAAATAAACTTTGCCACTATTTTTCCCTTATCTTTGTTCTCAAGGAGTAAAGCCTGGAAATCACCTCAGAAGGAGATGCAAGCACCAAGAAACCTGGGAACCTCTGACTGGCAAGCCACTCTTAGAGGGAGCTGTCCAGTAATATAAATCCTGCTTGTAGCAACATATATAAAACAGGAAATGTCTTTCACACATTTTTCAATAAACTTTCTATCAGAATACTTTTTTTTTTGTACTGAATTATTACAAAGATAGAACAGTTCACAACTCATTTCCCCTACTATTATAGCTTACATTCGTCTTCATGTTCTTCTTAAAGAAAAAAGAAAATAAATTATTGAAATAGCTGCTCTTTAGTTCAGAAATCACAGATCTTTTATTTAAAAGAAAACTCCTAGCTGCATGTTAAAAAAGAAAAGCACATCTACTATATATTAAAGAGAAGAGTTTAATTAGAACCCAAGATTTTGAGTAAAAAAGTTGAGATTAAGGATAAAGAAAAGGGAAATTTATGAAAGAGGGTTACTCTGTGAGGAATATTATATCTCAAGTGGAATTCAGAGAAAACATTACATTTTGTTCCTTGTTATATTATAGATAACATAAAGAATGTGGAAAATATCTATTATGGTTAGCTCTGCAATTAAGAAGTTCTCTACTACGCTGGGTGAGGCGGTACATGCCTGTAATACCAACACTTGGGAGGCTGAGGCAAGAAGATCATGTGAGTTGAAGCCAGCTTGGGTTATAAAAGTGAGTTTAAGGCCAGCCTGAACTATATAGTGAAACCTGTTTCAAGAAGTCATACACATTAGATTGATTCCCTAGCTTTGTGGCTCCTAATATATCCCCATTTTTTGTTTGTTTTGTCAGGATCAGTGTTCCACTGCAGTTAGAGAAGCTGTGATTTGGAGAAGTCTTTAAAGGACCTTTTCATACTTGAAGCCAGTCCAAAAACTGTATGTACTTAGCGTTCAGCAAAAGAACCCAATATAGTCCAATAGTCCATAAAAGTAGTGAGTTATCAGTACAAGTGGCAATTGTCAGGAGTTGTTGACTTCAGCCTTTTACAGCTCAGCATATCAATATGGCATTACTTTTTATACCTTGTAGTTAAACTTTTCTGCTGGATAGTTAACACCAAGTTAAAGCAAGACCTGTAAAGCTAAAAATGTAATTTTTCACTAGGCCTCAGTACCTAAAGCAAACAAGCTACCTCATTCCCAAGATAAACATCCTGCCTGGTTAAGGTCAGCTATTCGTCACTAGGCAACCTAGTGTCATGTGTTACTAACTTTGCAAAAGTATAAATAAAGGACCAGTTTGTATATATATATATATATATATATATATATATATATATATATACACACACACACACACACACACACACACACACACACACATATATGTATATGTATATATATGATTAGATAGATACACAGTTACTTTCTCTTAGGTCACTGAGAAGGTTTATACTAATATTGTTTAGACAAAGACATCATGTCTGCATCTTGTCCTCTAAATAAGTACTATGAAGACAATAATATGTAATGTATTAATTACACTAACTATCCTACTAACCTGTTTTGAAATTATTTCAGGGCTGGGGAGATGGCTCAGTGGAATAAGTACAAGTGCAAGGGCATGAGTTCAATCCCTGGTTCTGCAAAAAAAAAAAAAAAAAAAAAAAAAGAAAAAAAAACTATTTCATTGGTATTTTACCTATTTTCTCATTAAAATGAAAACAAGACATACACAAGTTCTCTTCATATAAAGGTAATCAATAGGAGATTCCAAAGCAGAGTGATAAGAAGAAAAGTAATGGCTAGGATAACATTAAATAAAACACTAAAAAAAACGCAGGAAAATAGTTTACTTTCTCTTTCTTTGGCCAAAATACTAACATTTCAAAGTATAGAAGATTTAAAAGATATTATTTAGACTCCATCCACGGTCCAAGCCCAGCATGTGTAAGTGGGACCTCCTGGGCCTCCCCAGATCCTCATTCCAGCCAGTGCCCAGGCCCAGTGTGTGTGCATGGAACTTCCTCCACCAGACAGGCCAGTGTGGAACCCTGTGGCAGAACTCTCTCCAAAAATGCTAGAGGCAAGACCTACTCAGCTAATCCAGGAGCAGAACATCTTGCCAGAGTGGCATAGCAGGTTCATCTCAAGGGCTGCAGCAGGAAGAAGAGAAGCAGAGCAGCCAGACCCAATCCATATCCACCTGGACGAGTTTGAACTTGGTAGATCTGAACCTGGTGCTAAGGAAAAACTTTCACCAAAGCTCTACAACAACAGTGCTATACAAAATGGCCAAGAGAAGGAGCAAAATGCATTCTCAGGCCCCGAGCCCACTCAGAACAAATGTAGGAAACAACAGCATAGAAGCAATTGGAAATCACACACCTGAAATCTCTGAAATAATAGTGTCTGAAATAAAGAAACAACCGCAGGAAGATACAGAAGAAATCAGATCAGAAATAATTTCTGAGGGCTGGGGAGATAGCTCAGTAGAATAAGTGCTTCCCTGGCAAGCGCAAGGGCCTGAGTTCAATCCCTGGTTCTGCCAAAAAAAAAAGTCCTTTGTCTGAGGGAGAGCTAAGTAAGAAATAATTTCTGAGGTAAAAAAAGAAATAATAAGTATAATGAAAAAAGTACTAAGTGCTTCTAAAAAACACAATTAAAAAATAGAGGAGAATAGAAAAATGATGGAATCCTTGAAAGAGCAATCTAGGGAAGAAATAGAATGCACAAAGCAGATTCAAAGAGATATAGGAAATTAAAACCTCAAGCACAAGCTGGCAAAACTGTTTGAACAAAAGTGAATATTTTTGGATCTTGAAGACACTATTGCAGTTAGTGAAAAGGTGAGAAAAGAACTCTAAAAAACAACTAGGATACAGGAAAAAATAATTCAACATCTGTAAGACAATGTTGTTCTTATGAACAACATAAGACATTAAAGGCATCAATGAGAAAGAAGGCGTCAATATAAATGATATAAAAAGAATATGGGCAGAGGTATAGCAGAAACTTCCCAAATATGGGGAAACAATCTGATATTCAGGTAATTGAAGCATACAGAATTCCAAATAACATCAACCCAATTAAAACCATACCCAGATATATAATAATCAAGATCCCAGAAATACAGGACAGGAACAGCATACTAAAAGCCACTAGAGAAAAGAAGTATCACATTTAAAGGAAAACCCATTAGAATAACTGCAGATTTCTCATCACAAACCATCAAGTCAAGAACATACAACAGAATATTACAAGTCTTGCAAGAAAACACATTCCAAACCAGAATGATATACCCTACAAAACTCTCTTTCAAGTTTAATGGAGAAGTGAAATATTTCCGTAACAAAGAACTAAAGAATTTCATGACGACAAAGCCAACCCTATCCTGACTACTAAAAGATACTCTACAGAGGGATGAAAATGAACATAACTCCAAGAATAAGAATGGAAAGAAGCCACCAAATAGGGCAAACAATTAAACATAGGAGAAAAAGAGGTGTACAACAGCAGGTAAATAACGTGTCCAACATAAGTCAGTACATCTTAATTATAACCATCAATGTAAATGGACGCAAGTCACCAATTAAAGGAAATAGACTGGCAGAGTGGATTAGGAAGCAAAATCCAACAATATGTTGTACAAGACTTCATCTATCATTAGTTCTATGACTGGTGCCTCAGGAACACAATTGTTTTCATTAATCATAAATAATGCTCTGTCCTGGCTTTATGGCTTATTGACTTAGAAATAAATTTTCTGCAAGATTATAATTTAGTGTAGATACTGCCAAAGTCTTCATCAATTTGAATTTGGGGAAATTAGAGAAATCATGTACTAAAAGAAGAAAAGAATGTATTCCATGTTATACATCTTAGTTTTGGAATTCATCTATAAAATAATATGTATACATTGCTCTCAAATTATGTAATTATTCTAAAGAAAAAGTCATTTTAATCACATGTGTATTGTTAAATTATAAATTCTCTTCTAATTCTAGAGAAGTATATAAGAAAATTAAGAACTCATTGGTAAATATCACTTTGTGTTATGTTCTAGATATTTCTTTAAAATAGGTACTTAATTGATAGATTTTCATTTGGCTTCTGATCTGCTTCTTGATTTTGAATTATTTTTCTTTTTTTGTATTAATGTTCAGGTTTGGATTTTGGTTATGTAGTTTTTACTGTTTGTAATGTAAAAATACTTGCTCTTATATTTACTATTCTTTTGTTGTTAACACTGCTTTGGTCTGAAATTTTACATTGTTTGTTATTTGTTAAATCCTAAAATCCTATGAATAGGTTTTGTTGTAACCCAAAAATCAAAAACCGGATTCAACTTAAAAGTGCTTTATTTAGCTGAGCTCAGTGGTGGCACCCACTCTTGTCTCCAAGTAGGTGCGTACAGAGATTGGGAGGGATAAGGATTTTAAAGCTGAAAAACCACAGAGTGAGTGGTCTTGCAGCCTGGGCATGAGAGAAGTTCATCAGGCAGTCAGGAATCAATCGAGGCAATCATAAGAACAAAGGGTTACATTCTTATAACAGGTAGGTACAATTTTAGAACAAGCAATTACAATTTGTATTAATCACAGATTAATTACAGATTGGACATATTGTGTGGTTTGGCCATTTAATAATGAATAGTTATCATGGAAACTTACTGAGCTACATAACAACACAATGGTGACTTACTGAGTTATATGACAACACAATGGTAGCTGGATACAAAAAGGAGTTACATATTTAATGATTAATGGTGGTGGAAACTTATGGAGTCATATGACAACACAGTGGTGCCTTCATTTTGTTTTTTAATTCAATGAGACTTTTTGTTGTATGTATATGTGACATGTACGACAATCTTTACTGCTCTCTATGTCATCAATTGTGAAAGTTATTAACATAATACATTTTTATTTTATATAAAAAACAAAAAATAAAATTAAAAAATAATTTATGGAGGATTTTTGCAACCTCTTAATTAAAGATTTGGCTTATAGTTCTCTTGCACTAAATTTGTCTAATTTTGGAACCAGTGTGATGCTAATGTCATAAAAAAAAGTTTTGGAATCTTACCATTTCTAATTTGTGAAGTTTAAGAAAAGTTAACATAAGAAAAAGAAGAGTTAAAATTAATTTTCCTACAAATTAGAAGTAAAATTTACCCATAATTTCATGAGGCACTGCAGTACTTTTGTTGTTGTTGTTGAAGGCTTTGATAACTTATTTAATCTCCTTGATTTTTTTCTTTTCCTATGTATTTTAGGGAAGGGTCTATAGGGTGTTCAGAGTCTCACTACTAAATCGAACTCATAGTGATTCATTCTCTTTGATTCTTATTGGTGTTTTCAAATAGTTTTCATTATATATATAGTTTTGAGAATATATCTATTTCCAACTATCCATCTAGATTATCAAATCTATTGAAATACAAGCATGATTGAAACATACAGTGAATATTTAAATTTTTACAACTTTATTACATTGTTAATATTCTATTCTTGTTTTTAAACTAGACCATTTGTATTGTCTTATGTTGCTTTGTTTCTGTCTCTTTTTTTTTTTTTGCATTTTAGGGAAGGGTCTACAGAATTTTCAGTGTCTCACTACTAGATGGACTCAGAGTGATCTGCCTCTTTACAGCCTCCCAAGAGCTGAGATTATAGGTGTGTACCACCACGCCCAGTCTCAACTGCCATCTCAGTGCACCCCAGGGGCAGGGCTGGCAAGGCAGGCCTGGGAATCAAATCTCATTAATTTCGTCTTTAAAATTAAAAAAGTTATTACTGTAAAACTAATGTACACATTGCAAGAAGTATAGGAGAAGTGTGTTGAAAACAAGAGGGAAAATTTTAGGATGAAATGATGGCAATGTGTCTTACTGTAATAAATTCCTAAATTTAAAAAAATAAGATACTATTTACAAAAATATCCAGAAAAACACAGATCACAGTAAGAAACAGAAAAAAGGTGCATATAAAATTAGGCTCTCCAGAATAAAGATGTAAAAAAAAAAAAAACAGGTATTTCTAAGGTAAATGCAGTTTATGTTCTTTTAAAAAGCAACAATTCAGCGATGGACAGGGATTTACTTATTCTGATGGAAAGGAACTTAATAAGAATCCCAAATCTGAAATAAGTCCTTATACAAAAAAAAAAAAAAAAAAAAAAAAAAAAAAAAAAAAAAAAAAAAAAAAAAAAAAAAAAAAAAAAAAAAAAAAAAAAAAAAAAAAAAAAAATACAAGGAGATTTATGAAAGTCTATGAAAGGGAAATACATCATAGTTCTAGTCTTAAAATTTCTTATCAAATAGCCTGTGTCAATTACCACCAATCCGGGTTTTATGCTATCTGGTCAATGGCTGCAAAAACCTTGCAGGTGCCTTCTCTCTCTATTGATGAGAATGCATACAAGGGCCTTATTACAGAAAGAAGTTTCATTCTAATCAACACTTGGACAAAGAAGTTATTTCTGATGATAAAATCTATTTTGTAATTGTTTTTAAGACACAATCCTACTGTGTTTAAGACACAGTCCTACAGTGTCTACCATTTACTTATAAGAGATTGCAGGCATGTGGCTGTTTCATGCCGTTATTTTGCCAGTCATTTCCCTTCTTCCATAGCATTTCTTCTACTCTTCCTGCCCACAACTATCCACAAATGGGACATGATACACTCAGACAGAGGAACACCTACTGGGAAGTACTTCTTATTTGGAAGTGGACAATCAGCAAATATGGATTAAATGTTTTACTCCATCTTATGAAAAGATCTCATTCACTTTTTTTGCCATGAATATCACTCAGCAATTAATTTCTGATAAACTTATGTTCATTAGGAAATATTAAGCATCTGATACATATTTCATGAACCTTGGCAGTTTAATAGGATAAGAAAGCATATATACAAATAACTACAGTAGCATATAATATAAATGCTCTAAGATTGTGATAAATTAGGAATTAAGGAATAAGAGAATTATGACAATGATTGCTATATTTTTAGACAGTTTCTGATAGTATTTTTATTTATTTATTTATTTATTTATTTATTTATTTATTTATTGGAGGACCAGGGGATTGAACTCAGGCCCTTGCACTTGCCAGTCAAGTGCTTATTCTACTGAGCCATCTCCCCAACCCAATAAGAGAATTATGGAATAAAGGAGGAAAATAACTTTTAGCTGGACAAAAGGGCTATGAGTTAACACTGCTTTTAAACTAAATTTTGAAAGATACAGCTTACTGTGTGCAGCAGGTTAACTAATGGGTAATTTGTAACACCCAGCTGAACTGCATCAGTGTGGTTCTGGGGGCAGAAGGCCCACCTGAGGATTGCTGCCAACAACACAAAAGGAAGAATGGTGCGCTGTGGATCCTCCTGCAGAAGCTTGTCATGCTGGCTTTCCTGAAATGAACTCAGCTATTCTCATCATCCGAGGAGCTGGGTCCTCACTATCACTAAGGATGGCTGTGCTTTCTCTAGGGGAACGCTGGTCCTTACCTTGAGCATCATTTCCTGGCTCCAGTGCAGGTCTAGGTCCCTCAGCCTGGTGGCACAGGTCCTTCATTCTGCCCATGTAGATTTTCTAGCTGTCATCACAGACCTTTGGGTCTTCCCAGTGTAGGTCCTTAGCATAGACTTGCATGAGACATTATTGTGGGCTCTAGGCCCACAGGTGGATTCATGCGGGACACTGCTATGGGTTCTAGGCCCTCAGCTGGATTCTCTAGGTCTTTAGTATATGGACAGATCTCCTGCACTCTTCTGCATTTAACTTTTTAGGTCAGTATCACAAGACAGTCTTTAAATTATGTGTCCTATATTAAATCTATTCCCTTGTAAACTCTGACTATAATACTGTGGTTATGAATTACTAAGTAAATATACTTTTAGATTTTCAATAAAAGTCCAGGCTCAAAAATCAGCTGAAAAATTGAAATAAATGCCATAAAATTATAATGTTTTTTTAAAAAATATGGGGTATTCTTAAAGGCAGACTTATCAATAGGCAGATATATTCTAGCTTTTTATATGATGATAATTATCCAAATTTCAGAAGTACAAGCTAACTTTGAAAAACAACTTGAGACAATATGCTCTAATCAGAGTGCTTTGGTAAGAGAAGCTCAAGACACAATTCTGTTCAAATGAAGGCTCTGCTATGAATTCAATTGTGTGATTTGGCTTCAATTTGCTAACTCACAATTGAGACACAAATTATCCACCCCCCATGCCTGCTACAGCCTGTCTTCCTTCTCAGAGATAGCAGAATGAGGCTAAATAAGATGATGCATGCTCAAAGAAAATTTGAGCCTATTTTATCATTTATCTTTATAATCTGAGAGACATTTCACACTGGATAGAGTCAACTCTTAATATCTATCTATGTACATATGTATCTCTGTATGTATATGTATCTATCTATCTACTATCTATCTGCTGGACTGAGCCTAGAGCTTCACACATGCTTACGTGTATAGTCTACCAACGACCTATACCCCCAGTTTAACTCGTAGATTTTTGTTATGATTGTGAACCGGTTTTTCCTACACATGAATAAAACTTCTTTGCAATACAAATTTCTCAACCACAATGTCATTTTTCTCACTTATTTGTCCATAGTTATTACTAACCAAAAACATTACAGAAAAGGTTAAATGAACCATAACTGAGAATATTTAGTACCTGTAAACCACCCATCAATCTCCAGACATTTCTTACAAAGAATAAATGCTCAATAGATATTAGTTCAACTGAATCATATTTTTGAAGACAAAGGAGATGACAAGAGTCACAAAAATAAATTAATGGCTGACAAGCCAAAATTTAGAATTCAGAATTGCAGTGCATTATTCAGTGTTCTCATCTAATCTCCCATGTCTTCAATATGAGATACAGTAAGAAGTATAGGCTCAAAGCATAGAATCTGGCCACTTTTACAGGCTAAGTATTAAGTACCAGAAATATATAGGGGACCCTGTCAGCCCCTAAGAAAGTCCTTCTATTGAGAGAAATGAAGGCACAGATACTTCCTACTTCCAATGAAGAGAGCTCAATAAAAACTAAGGAATGGGTCAGCTAGGTAAGTTAATTGTACCACACTCTTGTTATCCTCTATATCTCTGTAGTATAAATATTTTTTAATTTGTTTAAAAGACATTTTCAAAATCTAGTTTGGTATTGATAATGAAGAAAGGATTCATTAATAATGTGGTGAGAGAATCTCACTGTCTCAGAAATGATCTGATTTTATGAATTTCTCTAAAATTATTTTCAAAACCAAAACAGGTGATAAAGCAAATAAGAATTAAAGCACTGTTTGGTGGTAATTAAAAGACTCTGGGCACAGTTAATAACCATAAAAGAAAAAGTTAAAAAGTATTTTCATTTTGAAATGCCAAGACCAGAAATTACTGTTTTACACTAAATAAGAATATTTTCCTACCAAAGTTTGTAAGGGTTGAGGTATCTTTTCTACCCTGGAGCAAAAAAACAATGTTGCAAGCAAGTGCAACAAAATACCTCAGGGCCAAGCAGGCTACCAGGGCTTTAAGAAATCAATTTCTTTGTGGTTGTTCTATAAAATTTAAGTGTGGAAAGTTAATGGAGAAAAGATAGCAAGATATAGTTTAGACTGCTATGCTGACACACTGCAGAAAAGGCAGGTAATTATTATACAGTACAGGAGAAAGCTTATCTTGCTAAGTAAAGCAGCAACTGGATTACTTTAAATTCATTTTAAAAACTTGCTCTTGGCCTACAAATCTCTACTGAATATTTTAAAACAATTTTTAAAAGATAAAAATTCTACAACCCCCAACCCCACCCCATTCTATACATCCAATAGAAAGAAATAAATGAAAGGCATTCCTTCTGTTGCGATCTTCCCTGTAGTTTCTGTCCACCTGAGTATTGCAGATGGCCACTTGATTTAAGAGAACAACCTTGGTGATATTCTCTGCTATTAAAAGGACCATAAAGAAAAGATAATGAGTGAAATACATCCAGTCTTATCTTTTCATTCAAGAATGCAATGTAAATAAAACTCCATTCAAGGATAGCAGAGAAAAGTTACATGAGGAACCAGATCCTACCAATCTTACACAGTTCTCAAGCACCTCAATTTGTCTATGTAAGTTACACCTTGATTCTAAGTTCTCAGGATCAGCTTAGGTGTTTAGGTTAAAAGAGTACATCTAGAGAAAATTCTAGAAAGATCCTCCAACATCATCTTACTTAACATATTTCACTGAGCTCTCTTCTCAAAAATAAAATAAGGAAATGATGTGACCAAGGCAGCAGGTAACTTTAAAGAAGGGGTGGAGAGAGGAGAAGGGGAAAAGGAGAAAGAATGAGGGTATGAGGAAAAAGGAGAGCAAAAGCAAGCCCAAGAGCAGCTAGTGGGCCTTGTGCATGATAAAATGATGAAACAGAACCAAAGAGTAAAGTGGACGACACACTGTTCCTGCAAAGGTTAATGCAGTTTTAAGAAAAGTCAGAATAAGGTATAGTTTTGCCAGTTTTTCTCTACAACTACCACTCTTTTGAAGACTACTGGTAATTACAGCGCCTGTCTAATTATTGCCTTTAAAAATCAAACTATCAACAATAACTAATGGGATATCAAATCTGACTGCCAATTCTCCAGGAGAGAGGTTTTATCTCATGGAGAAACCACAGAGGCTGAGCCCAAATGTCTCTGAAATTTCCAGTCATTTTTTTTTTAATGAGGGAAAAACCCCACTAAAAAGCATTTTTCTCAACTACCTTAACAATATTAATAGTACTCCACTTTATTTTATTCTTATTTTTCAAAAGTTTTAGCACTGTTTACTTGTCATTTTCAAGTAATTTAAGACCCACAATAAATTACAAAAATAACAGAGTTGGTGTATACATTTCACAAAATTTTTCCCAATGAGAACATAAGCAAATGTACTTAACCAAAGTATATTATCAAAGTCTGGAAATTGACATTATATAATACCATTAAATAAATTCTATGCTATATTTAGATTTTATCAGTTTTTACATGCACTCAGATATCCTCACATATGCAGAGTTTAATCACCACAATATTCCAGATAACAGTCCCATTAAAAATAAAAAGAAAACTCTATGCTATTCCTTTAATTTCACTTGTATTTTTATTTATTTGCAGAACCAGGGATTGAATTCAGGCCCTTGTGCTTGCCAGGCAAGCACTTATTCCACTGAGCTTTCTCCCCAGCCCCGTCTAGTCATTGTTGAGAGCATAAGTGAAGCAAAGTATTTAACCTTTACAAATTAGCTTTTGATTACTCAACATAATGATCTTGAGTCCATCAAAAATGTGTATATATGTCGGGCGTGGTGGCGCATGCCTGTAATCCCAGCACTCAGGAGGCTGAGGCAGGAGGATTGTTGTGAGTTTGAGACCAGCCTGAGCTACAAAGTGAGCTTAAAGCCAGCCTGAACTGCATAGTGAGACCCTGTCTCAAAAATACAAAAAAAAAA
>PVKA01007029.1:0-80052 GCA_004027165.1 Ctenomys sociabilis
ACAGATATAAGTAACAGATACTAACACAAGATAAGGAATTACAAGGCTGGTTTGCGGACAGTCAGCTGCAGAGTCAGATGAGGGAGCATGGAGAGGGCGCCTGCATGCCTCAGATTGAAGAATTCAGTCCCAAGGTCTGAAGCTCACTGTTGTGCTCCGTGCAAGTCTCTATTTGTCAGCTAATGGGTTTACGACGGGAGACTGAAGAGTCTGCGATGGACGCTGAAGAGTCTGTGATGCAAGTGAAGCATCCAAGCCAGAGGCCGAAGATTGTGCCCTGCAAACCAGGTGAGGAAGGCCAAGCTGTACGTGAAGACTAAAGTCCCTCCAACGAACTGAGGGAAAGAGAGAAAGATCTATCACTTCCACAGCCCCCTTTATATGGTCCCATTTTGCTGAGTCACTCTGGGGCAGAACCAATTGTGTTCCAGGATGGGGACCCCCACCAGCGGGAACTGCGCCGGAACTGCGCCTAAACTGCGCCAATCATGCGGCCAAGTTGACACAATGTATCAACCACTCCATTGCCACAGCAATCTCCTCTTGGGAATTCTTCTGGGTGTAGGCGTGGCCTGGGTTGACCATGTTGAGCTCCAGCAAGGTTCCTTCCAGATAAATGTGGTGGTCACTCAGCACCTTGTAGACTGCAGCAAACACCTTCTCAGTTACACACTGACAGCGCTTCATGTCATGGTCCCCGTCAGGGAGAATCTTAGGCTCCACAATGGGTATAATGCTATTCTGCTGGCAGGTGCTGGCATAAAGAAACAGGAAGCTGGCATTTTCCATGATGGCAAGGGCTGAGGGGGTGTATTCTCCAATCTTCACAACATAGTCCACTTTTCAAAGTCAGTTCCATCCTTCTTGTGATGGGCACAGCACTCGGACAATCCATCCAGTCCTGGAGTGGAGGTCTCATTGTTTGTTTCCTCCAGGGGCACCACCCCTTGTTTACGTTGATGAGCACAACACCCTTAGATTTGCTGACTCGGGGGAAAGGAGGCCCATCATCCGCCCTCTGTTACAGCTTCTCATGGAAGAGGATGACATCCCCAATGCAGGGCTTCTTAAGGTTATCGGCAGTGAACAGCAGCTGGCGGAAGGAGCGCCGGTCCTCTTTGGTGTTCTCCATGCCAATGGACTATAGCCACTTGGCAACGCTTCCAGATGACTCATCCACAGCCAGAATGCTCTTGCCCAGGGACACAATGTGGTGAGCCATGTCGGAGAGTTCCTTCTTTTGCTCCAGAGTCAGCACAGGATATGAGTAGCGCATGTTGCTGGTGGTGGCAAGTTCCTATCTCAGCAGGGGATAAAATTCATGTGATGCATTTTTTACCAGGATAATTTTCAAAAATTGCTTTAACAAACATGTATTCCAGTTTGAAAGTTCGGTTATATTTACCCAAGCAAAAATGTGAATATTGAAGGAGAAGGGGACATTACTCCCACAAAGCCAGCTTTTGTACTAAGTGGAATCACTTTATCCCACTGAAGCTTGGCTTCTAAAATTAAAGTTCTGTACAGCACAGTTATTTATAAAATTAGGACATGAATGAAAATTGCAAATACAGTGTCTGACTTCAGAGAGGAAATGAACGTTTCAGTACCCAACCCAAACACAGAAGATAATTCCCTATAAATTGTGATCAGCTTAAAATATAGGCACAATTTGAACTGCTGTTTTATAATCTGAATGTTCAGCCTCCTTTATTTTCATGAGACTAATTTAGAGCTTCCACAGACAAATTGGAATAGTAAATTTCTCCCCAAATTGTTGAATATAAAACATGAAAGGGTCAGAGCCTTCTAAAAGCAGATTATATAACATATTCAAGAATGCTGTCCCTTGTAAAAACCTTTTTTTTCTTGGCTACTTCAAAACTTCACATTTCTTTAACAAAGAAATCCAAGAATTTATCAAAAGTTCTGTGTATGTTTGATTTATTTTAAAATCTTATTGGAGTAAAAGACATTGTCAAAGATGTTGGGACATGTGCTTGAAGACAATTTTGAAAAGAATTAGTGTACTTCATCGTTATATACATATTCTAATTTAAATGTTCACTTTATCTTTTAATAACTGTTGATCAACCATTTATGACAATTTCTGTCTAATAAAATTATCATGGAGAGTCTTCATCTAATTCAACAGAACTTGCTCTACATGACTTCTGGGTTTTCCTCGAGCTAAAAAAGTCATGCCATGTTTCGACTTGATTCAGGACATTAATGCAGTTGTGACAGTACAACAAAAGACACCCATGGCAGAGGGCTTCCAGAACTGCTTCAGAAAGGAGCAGGCATGATAGTTTAATGAACTTGAAGTATGTGGGGGTTATTCTGAGAAGATTAATTGTAATATATCTTTTACTGTAATGATTTTTTTTACTTCGACATTCACACTACCTATGCCAACTGATCGTCAAGACAGTATTGTTGTGAGATTAAAGAGTTAAGAGATTCACAGGATATTGCTGATCTGAGTTGTTATTAATGGCTGGTCACATGGCTTTTGGCAGGCCAAGTGGTAACCTCCAGGAGAGAGAATGTTTTGGAAAATGATAATGTATGTGAATATCTGTTCCAGTCCATTTTGTGTTGGCACAGGCCCCATTCTATAGTCAGTTTCTTTTGGTTTGGTTTAACTTTTTTTTTTTTTGTTATAGTGTCAGTTCAAGTTCTTTCCTAGGCTCTGGGAAAAGATTTCATTTTTTTGCTAGAATCAGATGAGATTTTACTGCAAAACCTCAAACCATACTAAATTTGATCAGTCTGAAATATGCCATTGCCCTTAAGCTCCCGGGATCTGCTTAAATGCTGTCTGATGGTCCAAACATTTTCTTAAAGGAAATAGACAATTTTTCAGCCTCTTCAGCGCCAGACCAAAGTGAGTAAGTCTTTATGATGCTGCCATTTAGAGTTCTTTTTCACTAACTCTAATACTTCTCCAGCACAGAGTCTTTGTTTATAAAACCTCCAGCAGAAGTGGCAGTCAAATCTGGACTAAAGAATTGAAAACGTGATATTTACAGGTTATTGAAATAGTTTCCCTCTCCTTGTAGCCCAAATTTATAGACTATTTGGAAGGGAATCCAATGCTAGAGTTGTCATCTGCCTTGGTTTTATCCTCCAACTTAAGCATAACTGTATATCAGCTTGGCAGAATGGAACAGAACAATCATAAATAGTACAAAACCCATCACATGAAGTAAAATCATGAGTATGTAGAAACAAGAAGCTATATGATAGTTGTACCATTTCTCACACTTTTCCCCTTGAGAGGATTAACAAACACACCTTTAATATTGTAAAGTCCCAAGAAAGACTGAATAAGATAAGTCTTCACAGGGACTGAAAGACTTAGATATGTTTCTTAATTCTCCAAAATTTTGAATTTTTCATCTGTGGTGCTTCATATCATTCAAGGTGATTAAACATTTTTTTTCATTGCTTTGTAGTTGAAGTTTATTTTTTGCTTTTGATGTCAAGGACTGAATCTGGGGCCTCTAGATTGCTAGGCAAGCATTCTACTGCTGAGCTAAATCCCCAGCCCCTAAAAATATTTATAATATTAAAAATATGATATATTTGTGAATGTGAAATACCTGAACTTAAACCAGATATATACATATAAAGTGTAATAAAAAAGTCATGTATTTTAAAAATGTACTACAGTAAAAGACACATTGCTGTTAATCATCCTCATTATACTGTTTTGATTCCCATACATAGTCCATCGTTCTCACCACTTTCTGAAGCAGTTCTGGAAATGCTCTTTCACGACTGTCTTTACAAGGTGTGAGCAAAAATATGGTGAATGCTGTTGCCATGTGAAAGGCAGACTCGTAAAAACATTACAGTGGCCAGGGAGATAGCTCAGTAGAATAAATACTTACCTGACAAGTGCAAAGATCTGAGTTTTATCCCTGGATAAAAATAATAATAGTAATTCACAGTGGGTCATCATCCACCTCATGCACTGAATCTGGCACCATATGACTTCTGGCTCCTCCTCTAAAGTCAGAATGACAGTGAAAGGTAAATATTTTAAACCTACTTGGGACATTGAAGCAGCCATGACACTTGCTCAACTAAAGATGCTCAGGAAAGACTTCCAAAACTGCTTTGAGAGTTATAAGAACAATGGAATGACCATGTTGGAAAAAAAGGAATGTGCTTAAAGGGGGTAATGTATCTTTGATGCCTTTCATTATTTCTTCTTCTTCTTCTTCTTCTTCTTCTTCTTCTTCTTCTTCTTCTTCTTCTTCTTCTCCTTCTCCTCCCCCTCCTTCTTCTCCTCCTCCCCTTCCTCCTCCTCCCCTCCTCCTCCTCCCCTTCCCCTTCCTCCTGCCCTCCTCCTCCCCTTCCTCCACCTCCCCTCCTCCTTTTTTCTTCTTCTCCTCCTCCCCTTCCCCTTCCTCCTCTTCCCATCCTCCTCCTCTCTTCTTCTTCTCCTCCTGTCCTTTTTCCTCTTCCCCTCCTCCTCCCCTTCCTCTACCTCCTCCCCTCCTCCTCCTCCTCTTCTTCTTCCCTTATTTCTTCTGATATAATTTTAAATGCAATGTTGAACACTACTAGTAAAATCAGGTATCTTTACTATTTCTTGATCTTAAGGGGAAATTGTCAGTCTTTTATGACTGGTTATATCAGCTATGTGTTTTTTATAACTACTCTTTACCATGAGGGAAGTTTCCTTCTATTTGTATGTTTATCAATCTTCTATCAAGAAAGTGTGTTAAATGTTGTGAAATGTTTCTTTACAACATTTAAGATGATCAGTTTGTCTTTGTTCTATCAATATGATATATATTTTGCTATGATTTATTTTGAAATGTTGGAAAACTCTTGCATTCCAGGAATGATCATACTGGGATGTTCAGTATGCAGATCTATGTCTGATTTGAGCATCCATTTTTCCTAAGGATCATTGGCCTGCAGGGTTTTTTCTTCCATCCAAGTACTAACCAGGCCTGACACTGTTTAGCTTTAGAGATCAGATGAGATTAGGTGTTTTCTGGGTGGCATGGCCATAGACTGTAAGTTTTTCAATTATTCATTTGCTAAGTAGTGCATGAGTTTGGAATTTGGATAATTTTAATCTCACATTATAAATTAGGATGTATTCCTCGGTTTTAGTTATCAAGGAAATATTGATGTTAATTCATTACACTCACTTCATTAAATTCATTTAATTCTGTAGAGAAATCATTTTGTGCTAGCCTTTCCTTTTTTGGGAAATTTTTGATTCAATTGCTTCATCTGCAGTTGGTCTCAGATTTTCTAGTTCTTCGATTCTTTATTAACTTTTAACAATTTTCTGCCTTTCTGTTCATTATTTCTGTTATTATTGAAACTGAGGTATTGGAATAACCATTTAATATTGTAGAACTATCTATTTCTCTCTTCAGAAAATTTGGGTTTTGTACTATTTGGTGCATAAATGCTTATAATTATTACATTGTCCTGATAAGTTGGCCTTTTCTCAGTACATTGTATCCTTATTTTCCTCTGGTAATGATATTTTCCTTAAGGCCTACTTTAATGGTGGCATAGCTACCTGAGATTTCTCTTGAGTACTTATTCTATGAGATACACTTTTACATCTTTTTCACTTTCAAGTTATTTATATCTTCAGATGTAAATTTGGTCTGTTGTCAATAGTACATAGATCTTCAAATACAAGAGATTCTTTTTAAGTGTCATTCTGTCACTACTTTTAATCAATGAATTTCACCTATTTATTATTTCCGTTGACTTCCCATAGTTTGCTTCTTCCTTTATATACCATTTTCTTTGTGAAAAAAAATGATTTTTAAGATGCTTCAAATAAAACAAAAATAATGTCCTCTTTCCCCCAGAGTACTTGCTATAAAATGTTGCTTGGTGAATTCTTCAGACATCCTGTATTTAGGAATTTTTCAAAGTTATATTTCAAAGGTTGTTTTCTTCAAAATAGATTAAACATAACATGAAAGACATGAAATTACAAAATATTTTAAACTATAGACTGGGTATATGACATTGGTCTTGGCACTGAATTTATTATTATGACAACAAAGTGAGAAAAACAAAAGTGAAAACAAGTAACATCAAACTAAATACATATTTTCTTCTTTTTAATATTATGACCAATTTTTCATATTATAACTGATATTCTGAACAACTAGTTTGAATACAATATTCATTATATCAACTATTGTTGAATTCCTATCATTCTGTTTAATGAAATTCTCTAAGATTTTGTTAACCATCTTTATTCTTAAAAAATAAAAAGCTGTGTAATGAAAAATAAAAAAGAATTATGTAAAAGGCAAAAAACAAAAATGCATAGTTTCTTCATAGCAGTGGAAAATGTTAACAACATAAGAAGCGAAGCCCCAGAATGGAAAGAAGTATTGGTAGACTGTATATGCCCTAGGAGGTAATATCCAACATGTATAAAGAATTCCTATGATTGTACAGAAAGAAAACAAATAACCAATGATGAAATGGGCAAACAATTAAATAGGCAAATTTGATGGGAGACATACAAATGGTCGAAAGATGTATGACAAGGTGCTTCCTATCAAAACTCAGGGAAATGCAAATCAAAGCCCCAATGAGGAGTCGCCTCACTTATCTTGCCTCAGTAAGATGTACTAAAGGTATCTCCTCCAAAACATGAATAGGAAAGTCATTATCATTTTTATTTCATTTGGCAACCACATAATACTTCATTTTCAAAAATATATTCCATTCTCTATTTCTCAAAATTATATAAATGCAAATCTCCAGTAAATGCAAAGTCAGGTAGAGGTGAGTCTTTTATTTCCACATGATGACTGAGCTATGGTATGCAAGGATTGAATAATTAAACCTAAAATTTTTGTATCTATGCCCTATACCCATGGATGTGACTTTACCTACTAAAAAGTCTTCACAGACATAATCCAGTCAATAGTAAGACTGTTATGGATTGACTTGGTGGGTTTTTAACAACAGTGAAAAATAGCTTTATAAAAAGTGGAGTAGTCTTAGACACACTGAGGGAAAAGGCATAATTTAGAATTATGCTACAAAAAGCCAAGGATGTCTCAATCTACCAGAAGCTAAAAGAGACAAGGGTTCACCCTGGCAGACTTGAGAGGGAGCATGGTTCTATTGACACACTAAATTCATCTTCTGACATTTATAACTGTGTGAGAAAGCCTTTCTGTTGTTTTCAGTAATATAATCTATGCTGATTTGTTCTGGAAGCCTGGAAAAGCAATACACAGTTTCTTATAAATACTTGATCAAATATTTTATGACTACAATTTTTGAAATCTCTTCTGATTTATCTAATTCCAGAGTTCTTCATGTTGCAGAATTGAATAAAAAGAATGAAATAAATTGGATTTATTTCAAATTTAGTAAGATTTGCTTAACAAGAAATGTTAAAGCCTATTTAGTGAAATATGTACATTTTTCTGATTTCTCCAGTATCTACAGATATCATACTCAAATATTTTCATCACTTATATGAGTAGCTTACAAATGCATCTAGATTTGTCCCCTAATATCCTCTGTATTCTCAGATACTTAGGGAAAGAAAGAAATCAAACTCTAAGTATTTGATCAGTACTTTGGCTTAAAACTGTATTTCTTAGCGTGGTACCTATATCAGCAACATCAATATCATTTGAGAAGTTGGTTAGAAATCTGTGTCTGAACAAGCCTTCTAGCCTGATGCTACTAAAATAAAGAACTGCTGAAGACTTTCAGGTTGCTAAATAGCTCTATGCAAAGTGTGCATTCTGGAACTTTGGAAATAGCACAGGATGGTTGCAGAGATCTTCCAGCCCCACTCTGAAATAGCTCTGAGCCCATCCTCCACTAATCACTTATCTTCATAAGCCCATGGAACCAAAGAACCTTTGAAGGCTCCTGAAATCAGTGTCTGCTCAGAGATCATCTTTAGTAACTTTGAATGGGCCTGATTATTTTCTTTTCCCCAGTGCATATGCACATGGAAAATGGTATCAGAACAGGGACTCAGAGTTGTGTCCTGGTGGGGGCAGATGGGACACTCAGTAGTGGCTTTAGCTAGGTTGGCCTTAAATCTTTGAGGTATTAATATAGAATATCTCTAGGGAGCTGGCTCAGTAGAATAAGTGCTTGCCTGGCAAGCACAAGGGCCTGAGTTCAATCCCCAGTTCCACAAAAAAAAAAAAAATATATATATATATACATATATATGCATATATATACATATATATGCATATATATACATATATATATGTGTGTGTATGTATGTATATTATATATAATGCCTCATTAACATTTCTTATTTATATTCTGATATGTTAATCCATTTCCCTCCAAATGATTTGTTTTTCAGATCTCTTTCCCCTTTGTAGCTTGCCTCCTCTAGCAAGTACGGTTCTGAAGCTGGCTACTATCCAACATCTGGTCCTGAAATGAAACTACAGAAATCCATCAAAACACAGTCACTTGATTCCTGTGGGATTTTGGGTGGGGAATAAATTTAAACTTTGTGTGAACCTTATGAGGATAAAATAAGTGAGTACAGAAGAATAAAATATTGGGTTGGGATTGTCAAAAACCAAAACTATCAGTTTCATACCCTAAGGGTTTCTTCTAGGATAACAGTATGGTTGGTCAAAAAGGTCTTGATCTAACACACAATTTCTCTTTGATTGCAAATATTGTATAGTATCTTTTTTTTTTTTTAATGTAGGACAGGGTCTACCAGGTGTACAGGGTCTCACTACACAGATTGGACTCATAGTGATTCTCCTGTTTTTCAGCCTCCCAAGCACTGGGATTACAGGCATGCACAACCACGCCCAGTCTCAATGGCCTTCTCAGCATGCCCTGGGGATGGGGCCGTCACAGCATGCCAACCCTGGCTGCTGCACTCTGCCAAAACAGGCACTTTAGTCTGCTGAGCCAATGGCCAGCCACTGAATAGAATCTTTATCATATCATTAATACCTTGAAGTATCATTCAAATCTACCTTTTGCCTCTTTGGACAGGGGAGCAATGTGGTTTGTAGGATATGATTTACAAAATAGACTTCCTTTCCTTCCAAATTGATGCAGAACAGAAGCTGAACATCAGCATGCTGCATAAAAATGTGATAACACTGACAGAAGTTATATGAAATTGTATTAAAGATGTGAATTAAAATTTTCTCATACTGTATTCACACTAGATTCTCAGTCATTCTTTTCCTGCAAAGGCCACAACAGGAAACATGTATCTAAAGTAATGATAGGATAGAAACAAAGAAATACATCACTTAGTACTTGATGAGTTGCTTGCCTATGCCTTTCCAAGGGTTTAAATATAATGAATATTTGGTGAAGTATTGTAGTAAGTGCCAAGTCCATAGCAAAGAGGAAACATTTCATATTTTTATGTAATCAGCTTATGTAGCAAATTTTACAATTCTCATTTTATTGAACCCATGATGTTATCAATCATATTTTGTATCTACCCAAAAAGTTTATTACAATACATTTATACCTACATTCTTACTGATACTTACACAGTAAAAGAAGAGTGTAGAAAAATGCTATACTTTGAACAAAGTCTGAGTTTGCCTTCCACGGGTTCCTTGTTGGTGTTGCTTCACAGATCGGCAGCATTTTGAGGTGGTGGAACCTTTGAAAAGGTGGACTGAGTGTGATGTCCTTCGGTCATGGGATGTGACTGGCGGGCCAGAGTCAGTCATTGCTTCCTGTCTTGCAACATAGCTTCTTCTTCTTGCACATCCACCAGCAGTGATTGTTCCTGCTGCTAGGTCCTGCTCAGGGATTATACCAAAAGGACTGCTTGATCCTGGTCTTGCAGCCTAACTAAAGCTCATTTCCTTGTCAGTGCCCGTCCCCAGGTATGCCATTCCATGAAAGATGACAAAAATATAGTGGTAGCCTGGGGAGATCGCTCAGTAGAATAAGTGCTTGCCTGGCCAGCACAGGATCCTGAGTTCAATCCCTGGTACCGCCAAAAACAAACAAACAAACAAACAAAAAAATGAGTTTAAATTAAAATAAATCATAGGAAATGATACATTGAAATCAATCCTCTTCAAAATTCTCCCTCTCATTTGAACACATAATCAGTTGTATTTACCAAATACACTGTGTTTTCCCCAACCTTAGTGATACCAAGAGGTCTGGTTCTATGTCATCTATATCTATATCTATATCATCTATACCTATACCTATATCTATATCTATATCAATATCTATATCGATATCTAGATATGATTATATTTAGGACAGGGTGCACAGGCTCTCATTGTGTACATCAGACTCCTAGTGATCATCCTGTTTACAGCCTCCCAAGTGCTAGTCTCAATTACTGTCTCAGTGTGCCCTGGGGGCGGGGTCGGCATGGCAGGCCAGGGGATCAAACTCCTAGCCCTTGCATCTGCCTAAGCAGGTGCTTTAATCCACTGAGCTATTTGTCCGGCCCTTTTGCTATTTGGTTGGCCCTTATGTTACATAATTTTAAAAGTGTGTTTCACTTTCATCCCTGAGATATTCTTACAAGTTACATAATATTCTCTTAGGCTTTGTTGCTGGCATTAAGAAACCTATCAAAAAGAAGTCAATGGAATGCATTTGAAATCAGTCATAAATTGTCTGTGGACCAGAATGTTCAGAAGTTCACCAACATAAATAACATACTCCCTGATTTAGTGCTGACTTACCAGCCTCCAGAAGTATGTCTTCAAAATAAAACAAGAAGGAGCATTCTTTTTTGTTGCTCATTTTCAATTTTATTGTTACATAAATGTTTAATTAATTTCATTGGTATACTTTTTGTATAAAAAATGATCACCTTCATCATAGGGAATTTGCACCTGCACATGAAATATCTTGATTCTTCTTTTGTCCCTATTCTCCCTCCCTCTCTTCATCCCTTCTTCCCTGCATTATTTACAGAAGCATTCTTTCAATTTTTTCCTTGTTTTTTCCCTCTTTTGCTTTCTTCTCTTCAAATCTCCCCCAAACCCCTTCCTAGTTGAACATTTTCTTTATATTTTCCAATATCTATAATCCATTTTGATCCTTATTTACTCTTTTGGTTTCTCATAACAGAGAAATAAATCAAGATTTAAACATGTGAGTCCAATTTATTTCATTTAAAAGTATGCTCTCAATTTATCACATTTATCTTCCTTACAGTGGAGTACTACTCCATTATGCCTTTGAAAAAACACATTTTCCTTATCCATTCATCCACTGATGGACATTTGTGATATTTCCAAAACTTAGCTATTACAAACATGGGTGTGCTCATAGCACTGCAGAATGTTGCCTTTAACATCTTTAGGAAGATACCAAGATGGAGAATAGTTAGTCAAATGGAATCTTTAGTTTTAGTTTTTTAAGGAATCATCATCCTGGTTTCCATAGTGATTGTACATATATTCCCATCCATAGTGGAGGAAGGTTTCTTTTTCCTCACAGCCCCACCAGTATTTGTTACTAGTTGATTTCTTGATAATAGCAATTCTTTCTGGAGATGGAATCCCAGTGTTGTTTTAATTTTCATTTCTAAAGTGATCAGTGATGTTTAACACTTTTGTACTTCTTCATCTAAGAAGTGGCTATTTCAGATGCTCATTTTTGGTTTAATTCCTTATATTTGAAGGGTTTTTTTTTTTTTTTTTTTTTTTTTTTTTTTTTTTTTTTTTTTTTTTTTTTTTTTTTTTTTTTTTTTTTTTTTTTTTTTTGAGTTCTTCATTCTAGATATCGGTCCTTCGCGGAAAAGCTGGTAAGAAATTTTCCCATTTGTGAGCTGTCTTTTCACCCGTTGGTGGTTTCTTTTACTGGCATGCAAAAGCTTTTTAATATGATGAGATCCCAGAAGTTTATCTTTCATAATACTGCCTGTGTGATTGAGATTTTGTTCCAAGTCTACACCTATGTCTTAAAGAATGTTGCTTACTTTAAAAAAAAAAAATTTGGTAGCAAGGATTGAATTCAGGACTCAGCATTTACCTAACAGGCACTTATGCCACTGAGCTATCGCCACAGCTTGCTTATTCTATTAAAGGAATATCCTTGAAAGTTGGAGTTAGGTCCCTATCCACCAATTTCTGATGCCTTCTATGAAGTTCACCTTACCTTCTCTCTCCAGGCACCCTAGAAGGCTTTCTTTCTCATGAGAGAAATGCCCTTCTTCTTTCGTGTTCTTTGAGGAACTCTTCTCTGCCCATGAATTTGTTGGTCCATCTGCACAGCCCTGCACAGTGCTCCCATGTACAGGCAATGCATGACAACCATACATTATGACATTAATGGTCAGTAGGTGAAAGACCATTAGTGGGACACTTAGAAGATCTGAGGGCTGCTAAAGATTTGATGTTAAATGAGAAAAGTATGCACATTAGAATATGTGAAGGATAGATACTTATTTTATCTCAGATTTGCTTAAGGGGAGGGATCAGTATATGGGCACATCTTTATCCCTAGAACTTAAAGTGACCTGGATATTATTCCTAGATCACAAAATATTGTGAAATGTAACAATGCATATCAACAAGCATAAAACCATCACATTGCTTTGCTGATAACAGAAAATACCAAGTGTTCACCTATATTGTATTTTCCTTTAAACAAGACTGTTGCTTTCCTGTAGAGGTCTTGAATTATGTGTAAAAATTTATTTGCACCACAAATGACACCTCAAAATTAAGGCTGTGTCTTAGCAGAACACTGGGTTTCATTACTATCTGAAAAAATCTAGTTAAATACAACTTTTTTGAAGGATATTGGAAGGACGCCAATTACTGTAGCTACTTTCTCACTGTTGATATGGGGAGAAAGGCCATATATTGAAATCCACCTTTTCTGGAAACCTTTGCCACAGAGATGGCTCTTCAACTCTATTATGTAAACATTTAATATAGTCTTCTTTACACCCTGATAAACCAGTCTTTGTCACCAAATGTAGTGAGTAATCAGCGACCAAAGTCTCTGCCCATTCCATCCTTAAGTAACTTATTCCCTCATTCAACCTACTGTGAATATAAATATTAAGTTATTAAAATTGCTTTGTGGGCCAGGGAGATGGCTCAGTAGAATAAATGCTTGCCAGGTAAGCACAAGGGCCTGAGTTCAATCCCAAATTCCGCAAAAAAAAAAAAAAAGTAAAAAAAAAGAAATAAATAAATAAAATTCCTTTGTGCAAAGAAAGTATTCTCAGTTTCCATAATCAGTCAGGGAGCTGGGAGGGGCAGAAAACATCATTAAAGGTAGAAGGAACACATAGAACGTATACATCCTCAGAAGCTGCCAGGCTCCAACCTCACCCTTGCCGAGGAACGCATCCCACGGCACCTACATCACAGGATCATGAGCAAAAGCACCAGAATAAGAGAAGCCCCTTTTGCATTGCTCTGGGGGCAGTATCTGCTAATACTTAACACTGTATTAGCCAGCTAAGAGCAAAGTTTATAGGACCTAGCACCTCAAAGCTGATCATGGATAGTGAGTTTGGAGCTGAGACAATAAATTAAGAGCTGGCATAATAAGCTGACCTGGTTTTCCTCCTATAGAAATTCTGAATTTAGAGCTGCCCAATACCTTGTAGATAATGACTGATGACAGCAGTATGGTGTGGCGGGGCTAGGGCAAGTGGAAGGTACAACTTCCTAGATAACTTTCATTGCCAATTAATAATATCTAATTTTATCCTTGGCCTGCATTGCCCAGGGTGTTGGCATGTTTTTTCACCATTTCCTAAAATACCCACTTTCAAAGTATTTCTTCATAGCCGGGCGTGGTGGCACATGCCTGTAATCCCAGCACTAGGGAGGCTGAGGCAGGAGGATTGTTGTGAGTTCGAGACCAGCCTGAGCTACAAAGTGAGCTTAAGGCCAGCCTGAACTGCACAGTGAGACCCTGTCTCAAAAAAAGACAAAAAATAAAAAAATAAAAAAAAAAAAAACAAAGTATTTCTTCATGTCCCCATTCTTCTTGTCTTGGCTATTATTCTTAGTAAAATGCTTAACCATTTATTTTATAAGAAATTGAAGAAGCTGTCAGCATGCAGCTTGCTCATCCTCACGCACTTAGCACACATGTAGGGGCAACCACAGCGCCCCCCCCCATCCTGCCCCTTGTCCTCTGGACCTGTCCTGCCCCTACCTCTGTGAACTGCATTCTACCAGTTGCATCCTTATTGTCCTTTACTGCAGAGTTTTATAAACTGTAGACTAAACCTGACACCAGATTCACCAGGGTAGTGGACTCAAAATAAATTTTAGAGGGTTATCTCAAATCTATTAAATCAGCGACTCCATCCACCAGAATTCAGGAGTTTCTTTTATCTACATGTCCAGATGAGATAAAAGCATACTAAATCTTGAAAAAAAATGATACATTATCTTTCTTTTTTTTTAGTATGCTTGCCTTTTGATCATTAAAAAGAACTTATTCTTGAAGTTTCCCTCCTCTGATACTCGTTCAAGCTTTTCTGTGCTTTGCACGACAAAGTCCTTTGAAAATACTGCCGGGAATGATTTGCACAGTAGATCTGGAGGCACAGCCTGCTTTCTGCCTTTGAGACACTTGAAATATTTCTGCCAGGTCATCATGACTTCTTTGTGATAAACTCAAAATAGTTTCAGTATTTCCATCTCTTCTGTAGCTTGATTTCCTCACTCTTTGATACCCGTCCTTCTCTTCTCTGAGTTTCTTTCTCTTTCTTCTACAAACTTCAGCAACTCAGTCATATGCTCAGGATTTTCTGCCTATCTCTTAAATATTGGCGCAACCATAGTTTCACACCTGACAATTTTCTTTCCTCCATATTTCACTGCATACTCAATAATCTCTTGAACTTCGGCCTTCACCTACCATTTCCGTAACTCAAGCCAACATCTCTGTGCTGAAGCTCGTACTCATAATAAGCCAAATTGTAGGCTGGGCATACTTTATTTATTTATGTATTTATTTATTTATTTATTTTTGTCTTTTTTGAGACAGGGTCTCACTGTGCAGTTCAGGCTGGCCTTAAGCTCACTTTGTAGCTCAGGCTGGTCTCGAACTCACAACAATCCTCCTGCCTCAGCCTCCCTAGTGCTGGGATTACAGGCATGCGCCACCATGCCCAGCAAGCTGGGCATACTTACCTAGGTGTTCCACAGACACTCCCTACTCAGTGAGTTGACTTTTGGGCCTATCTCTCCCCACTCAAGATCCAATTTTCTTTCTTCCACTTTTGTGAACATTACTGTACTACAGTTCCTCCAGATGTTAAAATGATCATGAATTCTTTTTTTCCCTCATTTCACATCCAAAAGTCAACAAACCCTGAATCTACTTTTATCATTTAAAGTTCCTTCATCTACTTCTCTTCCATTACCACCATCTTACTTTAGGGTATTATTAGCTGTCATTTATGTTACATGAAAGCCTACTAAATTTTCTCACTTCCCAAGCTTGCTCCTTTACTAATCATTTTTCTATATTGCTAACAAAATATTTTTAAAGTATTTAACGGTATGTGCCATGCCCTTATTTTCAAAATCCTGTCCATATATACCAGCAACAAATAGAAGATAAAATATTCTAAATCATACAACTTAAAACATCAAGTTTAAAATAAATCTTCACACATATGTGCATTATCACAGAAAAAGCATAAACAAGTATGTAGAAAAAAAACAAGGACCTCAATAATGTGATAATATACTGTATTAATGGACTTGAAGGCTCAATACTACATGTAATTATCATTTTTCACCCAAATATTCCATGTATTCATATCTTCCCAATCAATACCCCAAGAATTATTTTGTGAAAATTATGTTGTTTCTAAATTTTAGAGGACATGCACACTGGAAAGTAGCTGAAACAATCTGGAAGTGTAAGTACAGATAAATTGTTCTATTTTTAATCATGACTTATAAAGCTATAATAAGTTAGTGAAATGTTAAAGGGCAGAAAAATATAGAGAGGTGGTTTAGAGCTACAGTCTTTTCCATCTTTCTCATTCTTTTTCTTTATGTATTTAGTACAGGGTCCACAGGGTCTTACTACATAGATCAGACTCGGACTAGTAGTGATTCTCCGGTTTTCAGCCTCCCAAGCTCTGAGATTACAGGCGCATGCCACCATGCCCAGTCTCAATTGCCACCCCAGTGTGCCCCAAGGGCAGGGCCTGCATGACAAGCTGGGGATGGAACCCAGGCTACTACAGTTTGCCTAAACAAGCATTTCAGTCTGCTGAGCTATCTGGCCAGCCCCTTCATCTCTTTCATTCTTAATAGTTTGTAATTGCTCTGGCTTTCCATTGCTGTGATACAATGCCTAAGGTCAACAATTTAAATGGTAAGAGGTTTATTTTTGCTCAGTTTCAGAAGTTTCAGTAGATGGTGGTTGGCCCTGTTACTTTGGGACTGTGGCAGCACTCAACACTATGGCAGGAGCACATGGCAGAGGAGGAAACAGGGGGCAAGGGCTTGGGGTTCTGGTATCTACCATGAAATTTCCAATATATTACCGGGCAATATGAATTTTTAATGAGAAGCAGAGTGCTAAATTTTGAAACAGTGAAAAGGAAAAAAAAAATAGGACAAAAACCACAAAATAAGAATGAAGTAAAGGATGGTACCATGCTGGTGGTTAGTGAATCTGCAAAGCTCAGAGACCTCACTAGCATTGATGTTCATTACTTATGGAATGATTAGAAGATACCAGTTATCATTTACTATTTAGCATGATAGACACACAGGGTAGTGTAGTATCTTCTGTTACTTACCACTGCTTAATGATCATTCTTATCACAAGGTGGCACACAAAAGTTTCTCCACCTTGGAACGTTGCAGAGATTGAAAACTGGTGATCCCACCCACAAATGTACTTTGGTTGATTTACCATGCTCTCAGACATTTAGATTAGGCTAGAAAAACATTCAGCCACAATGTCTCAACTGCATTTCTTCCTTTTTTTTTGAGAAATATAAGGTCTGCAAACATGGTTTCAAACAATCAGGAACCAACTAAGAGTTCCAGGCTACTCCCTTGCAATGATCATGTTGGCTCCACTTAGGATGCTTCTTCTTTTTCTCATCTAGTGTTTTTATCACTTAAATTCTTGTCTGGATACCTAGAGGTATTTGTCTCCGTGATTCTTGCACTGGAGGTTATTCAGCGGGATTTTTTTTTCTTGTTGTTGTTGTTTTGTTTTGTTTTTCAACCTATGATTATTTATTCACAAATACTTGGAAAAATATAAATCAAAACTGAAATATACTTCAGAAAAAGTTGACTATGAATCTAAACCAGGAGAAACATAAGAATCAATATCTGGCTAGTGGTCCATATGGTAAGTGTTGAATTAAAGAAAATAAAGGAATACCCAAGAACAAAGTAACAGACAAGTCATCATAAAAGGATTAAAAGTAGAATAGCATCTGGTAAATGTCCATTTACCCATTACAGCACTGGGATGAACACTGCAGGTGGGTTAATGTTTTAGAGGCTCCAAATTATCATCTCATCCCCATTCCACAGGTAAAAAGTAAGCCTAAAGTTTGGTGACTTTTCCGAAGTCATAGATAATAAGTGCCACAGCTGGACTTAACCATTTGAAGATAAATCTAAGAAACAGCCCAAAGGCTTAGTTTCTACTCTAAGCATCTTATTACAAAGAGACTGGCAATGAGTTTGGCTCATCGACTTTGTGAGTCATATTGAATCCTTCTGAACTTTCAGACTGATTCTGATGATCTCATTTCAGTGAAGTGATAATTTCTGAAGTAAGGAAGTCAGTGTATGTTCCCATGTGTTCTTCATTTGAAGGCTTCCTGACAGATAATGGCAGTGGTATGACCCGTCTAGATTACAATCATCATTTTCCTTTGCCACAAGATTTTCCCTCCTCTGAGAACTTCAAAGCTCTCAGAGATGCTTCTCATGTTGAAAGAGAACCAGAGCATCCTTCTGAAACTGGTAGAGGTCATTCTTTTTCATAACCACCGCCACATGGTGTCACTGTTGAGACACAGGGAACAAAGCCACCCAGGTGAGTGGTTCTGGGCTGTGGGCTTGGGAGCCCCTAGCTAATGAAGTAGTTGGTGATTAGTGCTTTGTTAGTGACCTCAAGAACCACTGTCATCCCTCACTCTCTGGAAGTCATCTCCCAAATGGTAGAAGAAATCTCTCTTTGATGTCACTTTCACCTATAACACTTATATGCCATTGTAGACTTGGTCCTTTGACAAATTCAGTCTTACATTAAGAAGCCTACATGAGTCTACATAAAAAGCCATTTGTGTTAGATCTGCAGATTTCCCAAGAGTCTTTTAATTTGGAGGGATTTTCAACCTCAGCTATGTAATGGCCCAGGATCCTCTCTCCTCCTCACTCTCACTTTATTAATCCAGGTCAAAGAAGAAAAAATGTCTTCTCCAGTTAGCTGCTGAATGACAATCCCACATTTTCATCTAAGAGAGAGTAACAATCCTTTATAGTAACACAGATCTTGCTGAAAAAACAAGCCTTCATCAAGACTTATAAGTTCTTCTACTACTTGCAGAATTACTATATGGATTAAGTCACCTTGTGTAGATTAATGTACAACTTGGACATTAATATGGACTATGCAGCACTTTCTCAGCAGCTCACAGCCAAGAGAATGATCTGCAAATTGTGTTTCGTTAAAAATAATATGCATCATTATTGCTTGACCTAAAGAGTGAGAGATGCGTGTGAGAAGTAGCAAATTATACGTAAAGGTCTCTAAGGCAGCAAAAGATAATTCTCTTATGATCCTACAGTATACCATTGCTCTTTCCTCATAAAAATATCTCCCTAATCTTCAAGTAGAGCCTTGAGATGAAGTATATAGAAGAAGAAAGTGCTCAGAATGTAGTGAGGATCATAAAATGAATAATCAGGCTGCAAATGAGCTTCTAAGCAAAACTGACTTATATATCCCAAAGCACCTACAGTGCAATTAAACCTGAATACTAAGGTTTTACTTTAGAAGGCACAATTCATACATTAACATCATTTGTTTTATAGAAGAGCAAATAGTACTATGCCATAGGCTCACCACCATTGCTCTAGTGGAAGGCGGGATGGTGTACACAGGAATATGAATGACAATAAGTGATGAGTAACTACTGCTTAACTTCTGAGCTCAGGTGCATTTTTACCATTACTAACTGGGACCCCACCTGCTCTCTGCCCTAGGGATGGAGATGTGCCTATATTTAGTCTCCAACATCTTCCAAAAAATGTTATGAATCAGTGCTATCAGTAATTGTTGTCCAAGAAAATTCACTTTGGGTTAGTAAAAAGTGCTGGCTAACTTTCCTACAAATTGATACAAATGATCCCTGAGAGGCCATTTATTCTTAAAAGGAGTGTATTAAAGTCCCTCCTCATCCCCACCTTCATTTAGAATTATTAAAAATACACATCATGATCTTCAGGCTTCTGACTTTTTCATTTATTTATAAACAACCTCAATGTCTTTGACATTAATCTTTCATTTTTTTCTGTTTTCAGACAGTTTCACTGTGTAGTTTTAGACTGAACTTAAACTTACTACATAGCACAGGCTGACTTTGAACTCATAGCAATCCTTCTGCCTCAATTTCCTGAGTGCTAAGATTACAGGCATGCAACAGCACACCCAGCCAATATTAATCTTTGTAACTATTACATGATGGGCTTCTAATATTTAAACCTCAATTTGTTACTAGAATGAGAGGGAAGTGAAAGGTAAAGCTTTAGGCTCTTACCCCATGCATCATTAGAGTGAATCTTTCACTATCTTCTAAAATCAGTTTGGACAGTTATTTCAAAGACAGAGGACTAACATCAAAAAATATACAAAGAACTCAAAAAAAATTAGACTCCCCCAAATTAAAGATACTTTCCCAAAAAATGGGCTACTGAAATGAACAGATACTTCTCAGAAGTATAAATGGCCAATACACATATTTTAAAAATGCTCATCAATGCTGCTCATCAGAGAAATACAAATTAAGATTACACTGATACACCAACTTACCTCAGAAACAATGACCACCATCAAAAGATCTAACAAAGACAAGTGGTAGTGAGGATTCTCCATTGTTGGTGGGAATGTAAGCTAGTAAAACCACCATGGAAATCCACATGGAGATTCCTCAAAAAAATTAAAAGTACAAATGAAATTTGACCCAACTATTCCCCTTCTAAGTATGCTCCCAAAAGACCTAAAGTCATCATATTAGAGGGATATATACAAATTAATATTTATAGTAGCACAATTTATAATAGCTAGATCTTTGAAGCAGTATATATATATATATATATATATATAAACAGATTACAAAATATAGAAAATATGGTATTTATATGCAATATGGTACTGTGCTTCCATAAGCATAAATTTAAGCCATTCATAGGTAAGTGTAGGCTAGCTGAGAATAAAATGTTAAGTAAAATAAGTCAGATACATAAGCTCAAAAAATCATATATTTCTTATATGAGAAACAAATAAAGAACAAAATACAAGAGCAATAAATAGAAAATAAGGAGGTCAAATATTTCCCCAAATGACAAATTCCACTGTTTTGAAGATATTTCAAAATATTTACTAGTTTATTTTATGTATAATACTAGTTTATCTTAGTTTGTTGAAAAGAAACATTTGCAATATCATTGTTGCTTTTTTGTAGTAATCTCTGGTTTATGTCTTTTACTCTGAGTAACTACTGTACAGATGTTATATAACGTAATAGCTATTGTTATTCTCTTATTATGTGACTATGAAATTTTGCTTTACTTTTTTCATAAATAACTGAAGCAATATTTTCTAGAAGTCAATGACAGCATACATTAGAATTCTAGGATATGGCTCTAGAACTTGTGGTTGGAGCTAAGGAAGGAAAGTTGCAGGCACTGGGGCTGTTTATAGGCAACCCAGGCATAAGTCATGTGCTGTTACGTTTTAATTCCCATGGATTGTGATGGTCCCTGAATTCTGGCATGCTTCAAATCCAAACAGAAATGCCTCTTCTAAAGTGATGCCATGATAGAGTGTTGAACCACTTCATCAGAAGCCAGTGTGTTAGCCAAAGTTCATGACAAAATGCAGTAAAGCGGAGCAGAGCCACAAGATAAGCATTCAACCGCTCCCTCCTGCATAGAATTAGTTTGAGAGAGAAGTTTCCTTCCAAAGGGGAAAAAAAAGCACATCTGCTTCACGTATTACTGTGCCCAATATCTGCTTCACTCAGTGAATTTCTCAAGAGTTCTACAAAAAACTCAACAGAGTTGAGAACCAGAGAAATATACATTTCATACCTCTTCAGTTCAAAGTAGTGGAGAGCTAATTTTTGAAGTTTGAAAAAATTGCAATAAAAAGTTCAATCTTTGAATTAACATGTGTAGATAAGGATTCTACAATTCTGCAAAACTGTCACCAGTTTTTTGTTTCTTTGTTTGTTTTTTCAAAACAAAGGGGGGTCAAACTTGGGACCTTGTGCCTGCTAGGTAGGCACTTCAGCTGCCAAGCTATCTCCCTGGCCCTGTCACCAGTATTTTTTTTTAGATCCTGTCTAAAAAGTATTTTTTTTAGATACTGTTCTTGATTAATCAAAGAGAGCTTTGCATTTCCATCCTTCTGTGATCCTGAGGTGATTTATAGTGCTTATCAGATTTTACAACTTGCTTTTAATTTTTTAATTTTTATTTTCCCTTAAAGAATACTGAAGTTGGTGAAACCTCCTTTTATATTGGTCCTTAATACAGTTTTACAACTGGACAGTTGTGGAATAATTTTAAACAAGCTCTTTTCTGATCCAGAGTTATTAAACACGTACATCTGACTTGCCAAAGAGTCTCTTTTTCTCCCTTGGTTGATCAGTAGATTTTACAGTCAATAATTTGGAGCGTATCTCAGTAATTTGGAGCATAATTCAATCTATCAGAAGGCACATTTTAGGCCCAATCCAACTAAACTTTGCTGATGAGAATAGAAAATTTAAGAACCAGGATGGACTTTAGAAAAACTTACCCTTAGAGGACACAAACACTCTAAACCAGCAAAGCAAAGAAAATGATGTGTTTATGATGCTAATTATTGAACTTTACCAGCTCATTGAAAAATGTTAAAAGGTTGCTAAGATGGGCAATGGATTATATTTCAGATTTCAAGATTTTAAGTGATTCTCTCTTTCCCTCTCCTTTGGTGTCTCTCCCTCTCCCTCTCTCCCTTTATCTCACTCCATCCCTCTTCTTTTAAAGTCAAACCACTAGAATACTTGAACAAGACTGTGCAATGACCCAAGAACACAAAAATGCTAAAGTACTTTCTGCTCTTTCAGTATCCTAAAGCTACACGCTTTCTGGAGTGGAAAAAAGTCAGTGAAGATTTCAAGAACGACAGGAATGGAGCGTATTTTAGTTCCTGTGTAAGCGTATATAGTAATATTTAATGATATAAAGGAAAAATCAAAGCCCCGTCTAAGGGGGGGCTCTGGAAGACAAAATCTTTTATCTACTTTCTCCTGGTCATTTTCCCAAAACATTTTTTGTGAATCTTCCACGGTTTTCATACTTTGCAGATTGGGAAATGTAGTGGTTATCCACAATAGTTAATGAGAACAACCAAGGTTTCCATTTTTCCATAATGTTTCAAAACCTCCAGGCCAAGTCATCTGAAGTTTGACGCATCTTTTAACCTTACACCTAGTATCAAATTATTCCATCACATAGTATTTTATTAAAATATTGAAACAAATATGTAATAGCTATTTGCTGTGATATAAGCACCTTGTAAGTATTCCCACCAGCCTGGCTCATTATTACATTCTATCTGTGTGGGGATAGAGACAAAGCTAATGGATTTGATTTCCCACTCTTCTGCTGAGTTGGCACTTTCCAGACTCTGGTTAATAATCATTGTAATAAGATTTTCTTTAATACATGGTGAGATAAAAGAGACAAGAAGTGTGAAATTGTGATTAGAGACAACTGAATTGCTTTGTACCTCGGGATTGATCTTGGGCATTGATGAAGACATAGTTAAATGTTACAGAAATAAATCTTTGGGTCTTCACCTTCTTTTAAGCTCAAAGACCAGTCTGGTTCAAGTTAGGTCTCAGAAATGTGTTTAGATTCCAGAAATCATAGATTTCAATATCCCACACCCTTACCACAACCTCCTGTCCTTCCAGTTCTCAGAAGATCATCTTCCTTATGACCCTGTCTTCACCCCAGAGACTATCCTCTCCTGGATTCCTTTTCTTTCTTGTTCATGCATATACTCTCACTGGTAGCTTCATTACCTACCACGGACCCTCTGATTTATCCTGTCTTTAGCACCTCAGTCTACCTATTTCTTGCCCTCTGACCACACACATCCTGAATAATACCTGACCGTTGGATAGGAAACAAGATATTCCTAAAGAAAATCACATAACCCTGCAAAATTTAAACATCATTCTTAAGCATCTCTGGCCTTGAAAAACCATCAGTGCCTCCTACTTCCATTTGCTCACAGTGCTTTGCCTTCTATTCAATTCTATTCTTCTAAATCTGACCAGAACTTCTCTTTTGTTAAATTCACAACACAAGGGCCAGTGACATAACTCAGCAGACTAACCTCCTGCTTAGGCAACCACAGATATTGGGCTCAATCCCTGGCTGTGCTTGTCATGCTTGTCCTGCCCCCAGGCTCGCTGAGCCACCTGTTGAAACAGGCCATGATGGTGAAAGCCTCTAATCTCAGCACTGAGGATGCTGAAACAGGAGGACCACTATGAATCTCACATGTATTATGAGACCCTGTACCAAATACATTAAAAAAGAAAAAAAATCATAATCCAACTTTCAGTCTGCTTCTATTTGCCTTCAATCTTACCTTCCACACAGATTACGTTTATAGAGTGATTTATTTGCTCTTTGAGGAGTTTTTTTTTTCTATTCTAAACTTTCCACCAATCCAAAAACTTATTTTCCATGAATCTATTTTTATTTTCTTCTCTCTCTCTCTCTGTCTCTGTCTCTGTCTCTGTCTCTATCTGTTTCTCTCTCTCTCTCTCTTTTTCTGTCTCTCTCGCCTGCTCTCACTCTCATTCTGTCTTTCTCTTTTTTTTTCTAACACCAAAGATCACATTCAGGATCTTGCACTTGCCAG
This sequence comes from Ctenomys sociabilis, assembly GCA_004027165.1. NCBI lineage: Eukaryota > Metazoa > Chordata > Mammalia > Rodentia > Ctenomyidae > Ctenomys > Ctenomys sociabilis. Next base: position 24,151 of record PVKA01007029.1, read on the forward strand.
ACAGGCACTTAAGCTATCTCCCTGGACTTTCTTTTCATTTAAAAGTGAAAACCACTCAGCGCCCAACCAACACACTCCCTTTATGATTCTACCTTTCATATATTCAATCTTTTCTCTGCTTGCCCCCAAACTCTTTCTTCTTCCCAAAGAAATAAGCACCAGTACCTTCCCTTGAATTGCATTCTTCAAGATCTATTTTTTAATTTCTCGTATTTAGAGGAATAAAGGAGAAGAGAGCTCTAAGCATAGATTATGCCATCTGAACTTCTGCTGAATTCTGGTCTTCTCTTTCAGCAGATCATTGAAATTTCTCTGTTGGGGTCCACAAGGTCCTTTTATCTGATTTATTTTTTCTCGAATGATTAAGGGTCAGATCCCATGATGAGTTCTTTGTATTTTCAAATGTTACACAGCAGAAAGTTCACACATGTAGTGGAAGGCATTTCAGGAAAATATGGCTAAATTTTCATTGAACTGGCAGGTCCATCAGTGTACCTTGCATCATTCTTTCAATTTTATTTGTTTGGACACTTTCCTACTATTAAATTAAGGGAATCTTCTCAGACTATTGGAAATAATCTATAAACCAAACAGTGCTGGATTGACAGAGCAAATGCCTCTGATAACATTTGACACAAAAAGAAAATGACAGTGCTATCATTCAAATAATGAGGAAAATATCTCTTACCTGGCTCACGTAGGTAAGTTGTTATATGTATACAAAAGCAAATGAATACATGCTCTTTAAGGCAAGTAGTAGTACATGAAAAGTGACAGGCTTGCCAGGATTGGGGTGTGTGAAGAACTAGCGGGTGCAAACAGCAAGGAATGATGATCAGACAAAGGGAGGAATTGATATTTTGTGGACAGTATAAAAATTTACTCCATCTTCCTTCTCTGCGTATATATGGAAGGATGGTATCTGAGCTCCTCCCCTTAGTATCCAAGGCAAGATAGTGACAATTTCTTCTCTGAAAAACTTAGTGGCTCTGGGGTTGTCTCTTCACTTGCTCAAAGAAGATCAGCCAGTGGATGAAGAGTGCACAAACTAAGCCAGAACCTGATTTTTTTCCTCTTCAGAGCTTCACTGTGAAATGTTAGTGAAATATGAGACATTGGAGGGAAATTCCCCATGGAGGGAGAGATAGCAAAACAGTAAAAATGGCCCTGAAGGGCTTGTTTTGACATTTTTCTCTAAAACTCTTTTATCTTAAAATAATATCTTAAGAATAATCAAAGAAGATTTTAGATTTCACACCTATGAAAGATGAAATAAACACTATGGAAAATGAAAAATTGGAAAACAGAGGAACTTTGAGGTATATCACTTCTTAAAGGTTAATATAGGAATCAGGATATAAAATATTAAAGATAGCATAAAAATATTGGTCCAAAGACAAAGATGAGTAAGGAAATGTGATGGGAAAAGTAAGCAGTTCAAAAGGTCTAATATCTTGTTAATGACTATTTAAAAATAGTAGGGAAAAAAGAAAGGGGTGACATGTATCAGAGGTAACAGAATCAAAACTTCCAGGGAAATTTCTCATAAGATAATGACCCTCAAAATGTGTTGCATGACCAGTGAGCTACCATTTATCCAATTGTTTAAATTCAATAAGTGTTTTAGACATATAGAGGGAAGTAATTGCTAATTCAATAAGCAAATTTGAATCATTCCTTATAACAAATACACATACATACAGAATTGAAGATTATGCATTTCAGCTCCAAAAGGTTAAAGAATAACAATCTCTCAAAGAGAAGGAAACTGCAACTCATAGCCCAAATCTAGTCTGTAGCCCCTTCTGGTGCAGTCTAGAAGGTAGGAAGGATTTGATGTTTTTGTTGTTGTATTGAAACAAAAGAAGACAAAAGGATACTTTGAAAACTCATATGTGGTCCATAAAGCATAAAATATTGGCACCTACATTTGCTTATCACTCATATGAAGCACAAGAATGAAAGTTTTATGTGGTCCCTAATGTCCTCTTCTAGAACATTAAAGGGAGACTAAAAAGACCCATCAAGAAGGAACTGAGAAATGGAACTTTCTCAAGCATATGGAATAACTGAGCTGTTTTTCCAAAGTGGGCTATGATACTAGAGAGTCCCAGCTTTCATGGTTTGCGGTGAGGCCTGTTATTCAGCATTAACCTGCAAATCTGCCAGGGTTGAACAAAGCCAAGAAGCAGTGAAGAGGAGCCAATAGAGGACAAGAGGGCACACTTAAGTTTAAAAGAAAAAAAAAAAATTGCCCTGCTGACCAATCGGCAGGGCCCATTCATATAAATATGTGTGACTGACACTAAAATCACTGCCAAGGGGCTGACCAGATAGCTCAGTGGATCAAAGTGCCTGCTTAGGCAGACTCAGGGATCAGGGTTCAGTCCCCAGCATAAAGTACTGACCCTGCCCCTGTGGTCCACTGAGACAGTGATTGAAATTGGGTGTGGTGGTGCAGGCCTGTAATCCCAGCCCTTGGGAGGCTGAAAACAGGAGGATCACTACGAGTCAGATCTGTGCAGTGAGACTCCATAGACCCTGTAGTAAATACATTAAATAAATAAATAAATAAATAAATAAATAAATAAATAAATAAAATCACTGCTGCCAAATTGAGGAATGTCATTTTCTGGAATTTCTGCTGCTTCTGCCACTTGGTTTTTATCATTTTCTGTGTAAGAACCAGAAAGAGTAAATAAAACCTGAAAGATAATACAGATACTGTGAAAGGGAAAGAAACTATCCCAAGAGAAAGACCTACTGTGATGAGGGAAGGCAAAGCAAGAAGAAGGAAGTGAAAAATAAATAAATATGTGTGTACGCAGCACAGCTTGGGTAATTGTACTGCTGCTTTCTTCAGAGCTCCTGAAAGGAGCAATTAATGTTTATTTTTCCTCTCCTTTTTATTTTTTTTATAATTTTGTCCAATTTTGCATGCTTATATCTGGTAATCTGAACAGCAAATTTGAAGATAACAATATGCAATATAACAACCATGATCGAATTCCTATTATGTTGTTGAGTGAAGTTCTGCATCATTTCTAACTTTTTTACAGTTTTTATTCTAATTAAAAAATTCATAAAAATCAAGAATAAAAATGAACATCATGTTTATTGATACTGGAACAGTTTCCTCTATATTGTCTTGATTTAGCAACCAAAGAAGTTCATGATACATGATAAAGAAAATATTCTAAGGTGAGAAGAAAGTGTGCTTTTGAGCCAAAGCTTATAAAGCCAGCTTCTCAGCTGCCCCCCTTGAGCCCCAGCTCCTGGTGTCCACAGCCTTGTGTCATAAGTCACCTTTGGGATGGGCTGGATTAAGCTGCTTCCTTCTGATGTATAGGAAACCTCCAGTTATTGATTTTCATAAAAATTACAGGACTTCTGGCTTTCCCACAGATTCTGTCCCTCTTGCTTACTGAGAATTGGGGCCACTAATGCTCAAAAGAGGGACTAATGACTTCAGTTCAACAACCAAGGAGAAAGTAAATCCTGCCGGCATCCACTGAATAAACTTAGAGGCAGGTGCTTCCCTCATTGAACATAGAAATGATACATTCACCACAAAAGAAAACAAAATAAACAAAAAACCGGCTGTCTCTACTTTTGTATACATTTTTAACTTTCCACACTTCTGTATGTAATATGCATCTATATATATGGTATAATAAAGACACAATGAATGTTTACATTTAAAACTTTTTTGCAGTAAAATACACATTGTCATAAATCCCCCTCAACATATTTTCTGTCTTTTAAACAAACTTATCTCATCTTTCTTGCCACTTTGTCAAGCAGTTCTAGAAGTCCTCCTTTATGAATAATTTTAGTCGTGCTACTGTGGTTGTCCTGATATCCTGAATTGATTCAAAACATGTACCTTTCATGGGGAAGAGCAAGAAGTGCAAGACCAACTGAACAAGGTAAAGATTCACTGTAATATTTTTTAAGAGCTTTCCTTTCTTTCTTTCTTTGTTTTTTTTTTTTTTTTTTTTACCTTTTAGAGACCTTTTTGGGTCTCACTATGCAGTTCAGGCTGGCCTTAAGCTCACTTTGTAGCTCAGGCTGGTCTCAAACTCACAACAACCCTCCTGCCTCAGCCTCCTGAGTGCTGGGATTACAGGCCTGCACCACCATGCCCGGCTGAGCTTTCCTTTCTAACAAGGAGATAGGTCAGTGTCATAAGCACCTACTTAGCAAGGTCCAGAGTTCAATCTCTGGTTTAAAAAAAAGTGAAGCTTGCTTTCCTGTTAGAGGGCCCTTGGTATCAACACCCACTGTAGTTTTTATCATCTCCCTTAAAACTTCATGAAAGACTTCACAATTGCTTCAGAATTGGCAAGAATGATGGTATAAGTGTGACCCAAACCTAGGGGGGATATTTTGTGGGGACTCATGACAATGTGTTTATCACCATAGGGATTTTATTTACAAATTCCCTGAATATTTTGATCACATTTTATAAAGATTCCATCTCTTCTCAGTAGCTTATTAAAGTATGATTTTTCCTAAGTCACAAGCTACTTTCAGGATTCTTACTCCAAGCAGGAAAAAATATATTTTAATATTTCCTATTCTTAGTAAAAGTGCTCATCTTGAAGGTGACAAGCTACAGATACTACAGTGGGAATTGGCCTTTGGGAAGCTCTAACTTTTCTTCAAGATCTACAATGGAGCAGACCTTGTGTTATTAGCTTGTTACGCATTATACCAACCTAACCCATCCAACGTTGGATTTACTGCAGGGGTGAGGAGGTTACTTGGTATGGAGGACTGACAAGTGGTAGTCAACTTGTAACAGCCAGCTAAACAGAACCAGCGCAGTGCTGGGTGTGGGAGGCCCACCTGAGGATTGTCGCCAGCAGCATAAGAGACAGAACTGGAAAAGAAGAGAAGCTGTAGGGAGCTGTTGGTTTTCCTGGAAGAGCTTGTCGTGCTGGCTTCCTGATGAACTCAGCTGTTCTTGTCATCAAAGGAGCTCGGAACCTTACTGTCACTGAGGCCGGCTATGGTACACTTTGCAGGGGCTCTTGTCCTCACTTTGAGCATTGATTCCTGACTCCAGAAGGGAAGATGGAGACTGGCTGCTCAGTCTCCTGGAGAAGCTTGTCAAATTGGCTTTCCTGATGGGAACTCAGCTGTTCTCATCCTCAGAAAAGCTCAGGACCTGGCTGTTGATGAGCATGGTGTTGGTACTTCTGCAGAGAGTTCTGATTTCTTACTTCAAACATCACTTCCTGGCTCCAGTTCAGATCCCTCAGCCTGCTGGCACAGACCCTTCATCCTGCTGGAACAGACCTTCTAGTTTCCACCACTGACCTTTGGGCCTTCCCAGTGCAGATCTATGAAACAGGCCTGCAGGAGATGCTGTCATGGGTTCTAGGCCTCCAACGGGACTCATGGGAGGCACTTGGTCTTCTGCTGGACCCATGTAGGGCACTCCTGTGGGATCCAGGCCCTGTATAGTCAACCCAGCTCGATTCTTTGGTCTTTAGTGTGTGGACAGATCTCCTGTATTCTCCTTGTATATGATTCTTTGGATGACTATTGGAAAACAATTCTATAAACTATGTGTCCTGTACTAAATTGGTCCCCATTGCAAAGCCCCAAACTACAATACTGAATCTTTATCTCTGTAATTTATATGCATTATGTGTAAAACTTTCCAGATGCTCCCTTTGAACCCAAGCTCCTGGTCCACAGTCTTGTGTAACATTTACTCACCTTTAAACCTAACTAGTAAACAACTCCACCTGATAAACCTAAAGCGTGTACAGGTCAGACTCAGTATGAAAACATAATTCTCTCTATAAATTCTGAAGTACAACTATATTTATGTTGAGTATTTCCTCATATTGTAACACTTTTCATACCCAGTATGAGAACTTCTCATTAAAGATCTGGTAGCCTGTCTTCAACAAAATACTTCCCAATAATGATCTTAGTAAATGTTTATATTTTATCTTTGAAGGCCAAAGTATATAAATAATACATTTAACTATTTTAATTGAAAGATATTGCTTAGAATGATATTTAAGAATTATAAAACTGAGTCATTTCACATCGATGAATATCTCAGTCAAAACAAGAGGATGCTAAAATTCAAAAGATTTAAAAAGAAAAATTTGAAAAACATGAGAATATAATCGATCTGAATATTGGAGAATTCAAAGCACTAAGCCAGCCCCTGAAAGAAGCTGGAGAATAAAGATTTGTTATAGTTATGATATATCCTGGCATCAAAAATTGTGTTTGTGAGCTGGGGAGATAGCTTTGTGTCTAAGCCCCAGCCTGGCAAGTGCAAGGACCCAGGTTTGGTCCCTGGTACCACATGCTGTGTGGCCCCAGAACCAAGCATGTGCTATGCCAGCTATCCAAACTAGGCATGGTGGTGCACACCTGGAATCCCAGCACTAGGGAGGCTGAGCTGGAGGATCATTATGAAGTCTGAGCTGCATAGCTAGACCCTGTACCAAACAAATAAGTAAATAAATAAGATTTTTTTTTTTTTAAAAAATTGAGTTTGCATTTAAAGAAATCTATAGTTTGCTTTTGGCTAACTGGAGATATTGATGTTTATTTTACTCATTTTTGTGGAAACTACCTATTCGTATTTATTTACTAATTAGTTCAATTTACTCACCTGAAGAATGCAACTCACCATCTGTAGCTTTGCTTGCCTTTCTATATTCAACACAATCACTAACACAAAAAATGTACGTTCATTAGGAATCAAGATACGCATTTATAACATTTGCATTTCTTGCATGGGCTATGGCAGAGTTTATTAAAACATAGCTTGAATCTTCAGTCTCTTTGTCTTCACTTAATTAATGGCTGCACAGTCATAGGAAATCATTTGTGTTTGGGTTCTGGCCACAATAGGTTCTATAGACAGGTAAGCCAGTGCTACACCAGATCTGTCTCTCTACACCAGTAAAACTGAGACTCCTGCTCTGCTTTTAAGTCAATTTTATGGCCCAATTGTGTAAGATTCATAATAATTGCTTAAAAAACGTTCATCCTTTCATGTAAGAAGCAAGTTATTTTCTCTTTTTTTCTATTTCTTCCCATCCATTTTTCTTTGTACAAGTAACACTGTTTTATAATCAACTACATAACATTCTCATTTAATATAAGATGCTGATTAGGTTCATGAGCAATTCACTGTAATACAACTACAGAAACTGAGGGGAGAGAAATGTGCAGAATTGTGAATCTGAGAATCGATCACAGTCAAATTCAGGAAAAGAGTCAAGATGTTAGCTGGACACTTCCTCACTTTTAAACTATGCTCATGTTTGAAGCAGTTATTTCTAAATACATTATATAGTATTTATGAATTGAGTGCTCTATTATTTTCCCTCTCAGAAATATTTTCCCACTACTTCAGTGAAACCTTGGTGTTTATGAGGCTTTTCTGGGGGAATTCTTAAAAATAAGTGTTTCGGTCTCCCCCCTTGGAGAGGTTTCTACATGCAAGGAGCTGGGGCAGAAATCTGCAGCTCAGTCACTTTCCCAGGTGGCTTTCACAACCAAGCAGGCCTTGGAAAGAGAGCATCAGCTGATCTATCCATTTTGCTGATTGGGGGAAAGTGTATGTATGCAAGTCAACCACTAAAATTACATTTTTTCTAAGTCACAGCATGCCTAAATTCAATAATTGTTCCCACAGCAGCGTTAGCAGTGGGTGGATGCCTCCAGGGCTGAAAAGTTAATTACAGTGAAGGTAATTTGGCCACACAGCTCTTGTGGGAAGGTTATATTTCTGGGTTAATCTATGTGTCTTTCAAGTAATTCTTTCCCTAGCTGTTTCTCACTCATGCACTGAAGATCTCTTTTGCCTCTATCCTACTCTCCTTCTTTCACTCAAAGCAGAAGCAATGACCTGAAGCTTTTGGCTTCAAGGTCAGACTGTAAGAGTGCTGAGATCAGACAGGAATAGAAGGAGGAAGGATGATAAAAAGCCACCTGAGGACCACAAAATAGGAAGTGTGAGGAGCCTTGGATCACAGGACTAAGGAGAGACAAACATCAAGGACCCGAAGTGCAATGCGTCTCCCTGATCCGCTGTCCAACCAGCCTGACACTTAGGAGAAGAGATGACACAGACTTTGCAGACAGGCGAAGCTCTGAAGGAAAAAACATCACCTCTCCTTGAATTACGTGACCTGTAAAATAGCTTTTTAGTTATGTCAAATGAAATACACACTAGATATGCAAGTAATCGATTTTCCCTGCCCTTTAGGTAGTTGTCACTGAGTCAAGCAGAAGTTCCCTTCTTTATAAAGCCAGGTTCTAAATCTTATGTAAGCCTAAATGTCTTTAATTTCTCAATTTTTGTTTCTAGTGAAAAGAATAATGACTGATATTCTAGTCACTCAGTGGCATTAGTGAATGTAAGCAAAATCCCAACAACTAATCCCCATGCCTCTGTGTCTCTCCTCAGTATAAGTTTACTTTCTGCTAGTCTGGCTCGGGATACTAAAATTTTCTTGTACACTGATAAAATACCATTTTTATAAAATGTCCATATACTTCAATCCTACAGGTCCTGTAACAAATAGGCAACTGTCAAAACCCCATTTCAAAATGTCTCATTACTACTTCATACGTGCCACCCATGTTTTAAAATATTTTTCTTTTCTAGCTAACATTTTCACATTACCTACTGAAATCAGAAAGAATTTCGTGGTGGTGCTTCTTGCCATCCTGTACAGCCAAAACAAACTTTAAAGAAAAGGTAGGGATTCCTCTCACCAGCAAAATTCTCAAGGACTTAGCAAAGACAGCTAGGCCTTTTTCAGGTGATGGGAGCTGTGGAGTTGTTAAAATGGAGAATTCTGTAGGCCAATTATGTCAGTTTATTTAAGCAAAGAAGAAAGAAAAACAAAGCAAAACATTATCTGGTTCATGAATTAAACAGATTCTGAGCATTCCACCCAGCTGTAATTTACAGAAAACAGAAGTGCACCACAGAAAACAACTTAACCATCCCCAGCTTTGGCCATCAAGCAGTCAGTTGAGTATAGTTTAGTTAATTGTCTACGGGGTCTCCTGCAACCAAAGCTCAGTTTCCGTGACTAGAATCTACACTGGTTCATTCTGTTATGCTCAGTACAGGGTGTCAGTCCAAATCTATGGCTCTCCACAAATTTTATTTAGCAGGGAGCATTTTTGCACATGTTAAATTTGCCCTAACATTTTCATATCTCTAAACTTCTGGGCTAATTTCCTTTTCCAGGTAAGTTCTGGTATCATATCCTCACTGAAAGGAGCCAAGGCTGAATCTAAACATCACATAGACTTCTGTCTTGATCTGCCTTGATTACATCCAGAATCTTTAGTAAATCTATTCATATCAAGAAATTCAAAACAAAATATTGTATTTTCTCCCCCAGTATCCAACACATATAATTTAGACTTTTTCTGATACAAATTATCAAATATTACAATTGTTTTAAAATATATTTTTTCTAAGTTACTCTTGCAAATGCACCTTCCATATTATGAGATACTACTCCAAGTTATGAGAGTACAGGCCACAAGGGGTGTGTTGTGGTTTGGGGTTTTTTTGCAAGGTGTAACAATAAAGTACAGACTTGTTAAGGAATCACATACAAAAAGTTCAAGAAATCTGTCCACACACTAAAACCCAAAAAAATCCAGCTGAGGGCCTAGATCCTACAGCAATGTCCTGCAGGAGTCTTGCTAAAGACCTAGACCTCAAAATAATATCTCCTCCAACTCCGGGAGGAGGTCTAGAGCCCAAACAATGACTCATGCAAGCCTGCTTCACAGATCTGCTTTGGAAAGGCCTAAAGGTCAGGAGTAGAAGCTAGCAAATCTATGGCAGCTGGATAAAGCATCTGTGCTAGCAAACTGAGGGATCTGAACTGGAGCCAGGAAGCAATGCTCAAGGTAAGAACTATAGTTCTGTGCAAAATTACCAGAGCCATCCTCAGCAACAGTGCTGTTCCAAGCTTCTCCAGCAATGAAGAAAGCAGGGTTCCCATCAGGAAAGCCAACACGACAAGCTTCTCCATGAGGCCGAGCTGTGTACCATCTTCCCCTCTATAGCCAGGAAGTGATGCTCAAGATAAGGATCAAAGCCCCCCAAAATAAACTAACCATTCTCGGCATCAACAAAAGTTGGTAGCACCTCTCCCTACCACCCCAAGAATAGTCAAGTTCAGCAGGAAAGCCAGCATGACAAATTTCTCCAGGAGAATAGCCCTAGAGAACCAGCAGCTTGCAACAGCTTCTCCAGCTTCCCTAACAGCCTCTCCACAGCTTCTCCAGTTCTGTCTCTAATGCTGCTTGCAACAATGCCTAGGTGGGCCTCCTACACCCAGTGTCATGCTAGTTCAATCCATCTGGTTGTAACAAGTTGATCACCAGTTAATAATCCATTACAAGGAAGGTGGAGGAGGTTTAGAGAAAAGTAAGGCTCTATTTGTAAGGCAGCTGTCCCAGGGTAGATTGGTAAATGACCTTCAGGAGACTGCTAGAACCAGAAAAATATAGTATGTGGAGTGTCAGCTACCCAGGTAGGAGGGAAAGTAGAAAAGGGTGGGCTTGAAGTTGGAGATAATAGTTTATTAACTGATTCATAAGTAAGAGGGTGGATCTTTCCTTTATGTTTGGCTGCCTCCTGAAAGCAGTAAAATACTTTACTTGAGTCTTTTCAAAAGTGATTCTAAGCAAAGAAAGGGTAATAAAGTCATACTTGTAACAGTTAGATGTGTGTTCTGTTACTTTTCTCTTGTTGCTGGACAAAAACCTGACACCAAAAATTAAGGAAGGAAAAGTTTATTTAATAGTTCACAGCTTGTGGAGGTTTCAGTCCATACTCAGCTAGCTTCAAGGCAGAGGGTCACAGAGCAGAGGGTAGCAGCTCATGGTGGAAAAAACAGCAAAGAGTAAAGGGAAGAGCAGCAGCCTTGGCAGCTAGCAAGCTTCTTCCCTTCCTTCTAGTGTGTGCAGATTACCCAATCCAGGATGTAGCACTCACACCGGTAATGCCTTGGATCATGGATCAGTCACAAACTCTAGAAGTCACCCACATGACTGCATGAGGCTTTAGGAGGACAATTAGACACAAGTTGTAACACAGGCTTCAAAAATTAAAGCTATTTTTTCTTCATGTGAAAATAATTTTGACAGAAAAAGTGGTGCCAGTTTTGTGCCATGATGTTAATGTCAAATGGACATTATGGACAAAAGGCTAGATTACAATTTTCAAACAACAGAAAGCTGTCCTGGGTCTAACAGAGCAATGAATGAGACAAAGTCTAGTGGCAATTAGAGGACTTTGACCCAATCCTTCCCTTACTGCCTATTTAGCTGTTTTTCATGAAGTGTTCTTATATTCTACCTGTCAGAATCAATCTGTCCCTGTCCTCCACTTAATAACATGCTTTATGAAACAATTGTTGGTCTCATCAATCTGTATGAATATTATTGGTACATAAATGCCCTATGTATGTCTTGTCAAAATACTAGAATATCCTAAAGGGCACTACATCTATTATCATTGTATCTACCCAGGTACTGAGCATACGACACAACAGATATTTCTTGAATTTTCCAATTTGAAAAGGCTATTGAAAATGATTCATGGTATTAAATATAGGATAAAAAATTAGTAACAAGATATTCCTATCTAGCTTTCAATTTCTGGAATCTCTTCTCTCCACTTGATTAAAGCATTTAAGCAGTAAAACCCCGACCTTAACCATAGTTCCTTTGTGATTCTCCTTATGAAGCAAGGTGTCCTCTAGATCATCTTGGTATTGGCCTTTTGTCCTAATTGTTTTTAAAAATAGATTCATGTGCTTTGTATCAGTACATGTTTGCAATGCAAAAGGTGTGCATTCCTTGGTACATGCACATAACACATCTTAATTACTTTTTCATCTCCATTCTGTCCCTTCCCTTCCCCCACTCCCTGTATCTCCTGATCCCCTTTCCATTTAAAAAAAATCTATCTACTATTATCTGTATGTATAGCTTTGTATTTTATAATGTATATATAGCTTTGGTTTCTTATAGCTGAGAAAACATGCAATATTTAATCTTAGGGGTCTGATTTATTTCATATAACATCAAGGTCATAAGATGCATGCATTTTTCTCATTGACTCAAGTTTATCTTCCTTATTGGCAGAGCAGTATTCTCTTGTGGAAAATACCATATTTTCTTTATCCATTCATTTGTTGATGAACATATAAGCCATTTCCAAGATTTAGCTGTTATGAATTCTGCAGCTATAAACATGGGTATGCATGCTTTACTGTAATATGATGTCTTTAAGTCTCAGGAAGATACCGAGATGAAGATCAGCGGGGGTGTCAAGTTTTAGGTTTTTTTAATGTATCAGTTATTTAATTAGCTTCTTAGTAAGAAATTTAGAACAATAATTTATGAGGATAAATTCCATTTGTCAGAGCAAAAACGAATCAGAGGTATCCCCGGAACTGAGGAACATCTTTGATTTTTGCTAAAATTTGTCAGTCAACCACTTTCTGCTTTATCTTGTGCTGTTCTGAAATCTGGTATCTCTTTCTCAGTGTTGAAGATCTCACCCTCCTGGTGTCTGGTTAGCTTCTTCTTCTTAAAGTAAGTATCAGTGAGGTGTTTGGGGATTTTTGCTTTGCTCATATCAATTTTTGTACAGGTGGCAATGACAAATTTCTGGTGTGTTCTTCATAGAGGGACATGATTAAGGCTAAGAGGCCCAGTCACAAGAAGCAAGCCACTGGCCAGCTGCTTCAGGAAGACCACTCTCTTGCCTCTTTGATGCCCGGTGAGGATGCTCAAGATGGTGCCGGGAGCGATGCTAGCTCAAAGTTTCCTCATACGCTGACTGAAGGGCTTCTTACTTCCCGGGTACCTCTTTAGTAGGGTAGTATCTAGGCATTTTTTGAAGCTTAACCACCTGAGTACCTCATTCTTGCCCCCACTCACAGGTTTTGTGATCATAGCAAGAACTTTCTCTTTTTTTCTCAACCTTTGATTTAGCAGCTGCATACTTCGTCTTGTAGAAAGCCTTTCTGGAATACATAGCAGATCGGGAGTGTCTACCAATTCCTCTCACCAGGATGGGATTTCGGCTGCAGTGGGGCTGCCCCTTCTTGGACATTTTGCCTTCACCTTACTCTTTTTACCAGTACCACTGGCAGAGGCCTTCTTGACTCTTTAGTGTCTGGCTTCTCAGTTTTTTCACCAGCCTTCTTGCAAGATGAGAAAGAGCAAGTTTTAGGTTTTTGACAAATCTCCATGCTGATTTCCGTAACACTTCTTCTGATTTGCATTTCCACGGTCAATGTAGAAGGATTCCTTTCTCCATGAAGCCTCACTAGCATTTCCTAGTACAGTGGTCTCTCACTTATCACGGAGGTTACATTTCAGACACACCCAAAATAAGTGAAAATTAGTGAAGTAGCGATTATATATATCATATATATGGCATTATGATATATATACCATATATATATATATATATATATATATATATATATATATATATATATGGCTTTATAAACCCTTCCCATACTCCTATAAACTTTTTCAAAACTTTTAAAAACACTTCTAGTACTCTTAACAATTTTCTATACTTGTAAACCTATATAGTTTTAACAACATACATATACTGCCACAGTCCTGCAAAATCCCATGATGTAGTCAAAAATACCCTAAAAATAATGTAGATTAATATTTTCTGAAGACTCACAAAATGTGAGTCTGTGAAAGTCAGACTTCAAAATAGTGAGGGACTATATTTGGTTTCCTAATGATGCCATTCCTTCTGTGGGAGGATGTAATCTCAGTGCTGTTTTAACTTGTATTTCTTTAATGGCAGTGATGTTATGCATTTCTTCAGGCATTCATTGGCCATTTGTATATCTCTGTGAAGAGTCTATTTTACTCATTTGCTTACTTTTTCACTGGGTCTTTTGGGATATCTAATTTTTTTTGATTGTTTATACATTATTTACATATTCTAGATATTTGTCCTCTATAGCTAAGTTAAACCCTTTCATGAAAGATGCTGGTGTAATTTGAACATCCATAGCCATAAACCATAGAATTGTTTCACATCTTGAAAAAAAAATAGATGACAGGTTTCAAAATAACTACACAACCATAAAGCTTTTTGGTGGGCAGTTAGTGTGGCCTGAACTCAGGACCTTGTGCTTGCCAGATAGGCACTTAAGCTGCTGAACTATCCCTTGGCACCATAAACTTTTAGAGAAAAAATAAAGGAAAAATCTCCAGGGTATAGTGCTAGCAAAGAGTTCTTAAATTTGACCACAACAAGCATATTATATAAGAGGAAAAATTATGTATTAGATCTCATAAAGATTTTTGCCTTGAGTAAAGTCCCATTAAGAAAATGAAATAACAGTTGGCACGGTAGCCTATACCTGTAATCCAAACATTCCAGAAGGTTAAGGCAGGACAATCCCAAGTTAAAGTCCAATCTGAGTAATTTAGTGACTTAGCAAGAGCCTGTCTCAAAAAATATTTTTTATAAATGTTGGGGTTGTAATTCAATATCAAGGGTCTGGGTACTGTGTTCAATCTGTAGTACTGAAAAAATAGAAAAAGAAAAAAAGGTTGAAAGCATATGCCACAGACCAAGACTTAATAGCAAAACTATCCTTCTTACAAATGACTGATAAACAAAATAAATAAAGAAATTTACAACAGTTTAAAAAATACTCAAAACACCCAATTTGAATATGGGTAGAAAGCATGAGCAAAAAGTTTACAGAACAGGACATCCAGGTGGGACGTAACATGAAAAAGAAAATGTCAGTAGCCTTTAAAAACATAAAAGTTAAAGTATGACACATTGCTATAAACCATCTAATGAACAAAATAAAAAAATAATAATGCCAAATGCTGATGAGGTTGCACAGAAACAGCATAGATTACTTATACACAACGCGGTGACACAGTCCATCTCGACAACTGTTTGGCTGTTTCTTAAGTGAGTAGCTGTGTCACTACCCTATAAACTAGTGATTATCTCCTGGGTATTTTGCTCAATGGAGTGATGCTTTAAATTCACACAAACGTCTATATGCTGATGTGCATATCAGCTTTATTAGTAATAGCTTTTAATTTGAAATAATTCAGAGTTCCCTCCGATGGGTGAATGGCTAAATAAACAAGCCTACATTCATTACAAGGAATAATACCGAGCGATAGAAAGGAACAAACTGCTGGAACACTCAATAATGGGGACGAGTCTCCACACATGCTGAGTGTTCATAAAATAGTCAGCATTGTTAAGATATAATTTCTCCCCCATAAGATGTAGAACCAAATGCAATTTAACCTTAAACCGAGAAGGCTTTTTATTTTCTTTGTGATAAACTACATGTAGTACATGTAGAAATGCGAAGGAGATAAACAAATAAAATGACAAATTTAGAATGTGTTATTCTAAATACAACTTTTGATCATAAAGTACAGTATATACATATAGAAATCAAGGGACTTTTTGTATGAAAACGAACATAAGGATCAATGAACTAGAAGCAAGATTCCAAAACAAGTCCATAAACATGTACAGAGTTGTTTTTCAATAAAGCTTCCAAAGTAATTCAATTGAAATTTTCAAGAAACTATTGTTGTATTTTATGTATTTACATACAAGTAATATAGTCTCAATTTTAAAATTTCTTTGGAGAAATGCTGGGGAAAATCTTTTTGATCTAAGTTTAGGCAACAATTGTTTTTAATAGGAGTATGAAATACACAAAGAATAAAATAAATATGGTAGACATTGTGGAATTTGAAACAATGGGTTTTCAAAAGTCAGTCATAAGAAATGAAAAGGGAAGCCATAAAAGGGGAGAAATTATTCTCAGAATCTATATTTGACAAAATTTATGTTCAAAATATATATACAACTCTTTGAACTCAATAAGATTATGTCCCATTTTGTGGGATGACCAACTTAATATCATGACAATTTCATCTCTTCTCAATTCATCTGCAAATTCATTGTAATTCTTTAGAAAATGCCAACAGGTTTTCAAAAATGCAATTTGAGACTAAAATATTATTAATAGAGGCCAGGGAGATGATTCAGTGTGATAAGCATTTCCCTGGCAAGCACAAGGGCCTGTGTTCAATCCCTGGTTCCGCAAAAAAAAATAAATAAAACTAACTAACTAACTAACTAACTAACTAACTAACTAACTAACTAACTAAATAAATAAATAAATGTGTGTGTGTGTGTGTGAGTGTGTGTGTGTGTATACATAATTAAAATGTAAGTGAACATGAAACAAAATGCTTATGAAGGGAGCAAAAACAAGCAAAGAAAACACGTGGTTTTCCAGAGAATGGGAAAATACGTGATTTTTAGGAGACAGAAAAATAAACCTCAGGGATAAAATAGAGTTCAAAGCAGACATACACATGAGTAGTAATGCCATGTAGGCAGAGATATCGCTACAGATAGGAGGAAAGGATGGGGTTACCAGCAAACGGTGCAAGGTTGATTGGATTTCTATGTGTAAATGAATCTCTGATTTGGGATTTAATTTCAAGATGATTCAGTTCAAAGTCAACTGAAAATGTAAATATAAAAGGCATAACTCAAAAGACTTCCAGTCATGGATAAACACTTTCAAAAATAGCACCAAATACTGCACTGCTGCATTGTCTATCTTCTGTGAGAAATTGAAAATGCAAATAAGGACCAAACTATTCTAATAGATATTGTGAAAAAGGAAGAAACTGTTTCGAAGGAAAGGGGAGCTGGGGAGAAAAGAAGAAAGGGAAAAGAAAAAATGAGGCAAGAAGGATAAAATGCAAACAAAGTTTCGTAAGTAAGGAGAAGAAGAGGTTTAAAAGGAGGGGAGGAGAATGGGGATAAAAGAGGAATCAAGATAAATCATGATCAATGTGATCACTAGATAGCTAGAAAGATAAATAAATAGACAAAGGGAGATGTAAATTGCACCAATGAACTTAATAAGAAGAAAAATAAATAAAATAGTACAAAAATGATAACTCTATAGACAAATGAAGAAAAATTTTCCTAAGCAACAGACAAAAAATATGAATCATAGAGTAATAAATTTGATCATAATAAAATGAGTGATAGTTCCAAGGAGATAGCTCAGTGGCTAAAGCACCTGCCTGTCAAGCGCAAGGTCCTAAGTTCAGTCTCTGTTACTAAATAAGTAAATAAAAAAATGCACAAATATATAAATTAATAAAATGAGTGATGATGAAAAAGTATCATAAGGAAAATGTAGAAAACTGTAAGAAAAGTGTAAAATATATAGCCAAAAGCATATTATCTGATATATATATATAACAACCACAAATAATTAATAGCTAATTATTGGGCAGAAAAATGTGTCCAGTTGAAAAAAATGGTCAACAAATATGAACAGAAATTTCACAAAAGAGGAAGTAATACAGGGGCCAATTAGTTGCCAAAGAAATGCAAATTAAGAGCACAATTATATTCTGTGTATCAGCCACAGAATTGTAAATAATTTGAATTTGTAAAACATGTCTCTATTGTCTGTTGTCCAATAGAATGTGAAGCAACTTGAACTGTTGTCTACGTCTATTAGGGGTGTATATTATAACAACCCCCTTGGAAATCAATTTAAACTCCCTAAAATAGTATCATTTAATCCAGTGTAAAATACCTTTTGGAAACTCCTCCCATGTGCACCAAGACATGTGCACATTGGTCCTTATAGCAGCTATGTTCTTGACAGACAACCCTAAATGCCCAACAGTAAAAATGGATAAAGACATTCAGCAACAAAATAAAGTCGTAGTATAGTCACATAATATAAAACTACAGAAAACTGACACATCAATGAAACATAGCTACATCCATCAAGAAAGACGAAGTATAAATGTCATATTGATGAGATGAAAAACTCATGAACAAATCAGTTCATTTACACTTCATTACACTGAAGAAAAAATAAAATTTAATTTTGTTAATGGATACAAACATAAATTGAAATGAAATAGTATGAGTAAGGGCAGAAATGATTATTCCTGATTTGATGTAAGTTGACTAATTCTAAAGAGGAAGAAGGCACATGCCAGTCTTATGGGGCAGTCCATAAGAGGAGTCTGGGGTGCAATAGTATCCTCTTTTTAGGTTTTGGTGTTGGAAAGAAAAGGTGTGTATGTTTTTAAAGTGTTCTTAAGTGAACTTATCATATGAATGCTATCCTTCCCCATATTTAAAAAAATGATAGCCAATGTTTAGATTTGAAATTAATAAAGGGAGGAAGTGCTATTGAAATTTCATCAATCCAATTCAGGGGAAGATAAACCATAAATAGACATAGCTTGAAAAAAAGAATCTCTTTCTAAATCAGAACTGAAAGAAAATGCAAAGTGGCCCACAGAGCTCCACCCCCAGGCCTACAGAGCTCAGGGTCTGGAAGCCGGGTCTGAGGTTTTCAATTAAGTGATGTCAAGAGGCCAGGCCAAGAATCATTCAAGACAAGGAATCAAAGAACCAGACCCAGGACCTCGTGCCAGGCATGGGGTGGAGTTGCCTGGTCCATGATAGGATACATGAAGTAAGGAATATACCCAACATCCTGGGCAGGACTAAAACAGTATGTGGCTACAGCTTTTAGAAAGTTGTGGGCAGAAGGAAATGGGAGGCCATAAAAACAGCATCATAGATAGGGCTGGAGACCAGCTGTCTGCTTTCACAATCCTGAAACTGCAGCAAGTCTCTGTCACAAAGCTTAGCTCCAACCCCCATTAGAGTATGTAAATCTGGTATGGGGTTGGGAGGCCCCGTGGTCCTGATGGAGGCAGCTTTGAACCAGAGAGGGAATGGAGAAGGGAGAAGAAGGAAGAGGAGGTTAGTATCAGAAAATGAGCTTGCTACATGAGTTCAGGGAACATAAACGAGCAAAAATGGAAAACATAATCTTTTGTACATGAAGGGGGAAGAGGGTTTGAATGGAGAGCAGGGGAATGGAGGGAAAAAAAAGTTACAATAGGTACAATAGCCAGAACTGACAAAAACAAAGATAACTTCCAAACAATATAAAGTAACTAAAGGCCTGGGAGATGGCTCAGTAGAATAAGGGCTTCCCTGGCAAATGCAAGGGCCTGAGTTCAATCCCCAGTTCTGTGAAAAATAAATAAAATAAAAAAATAATGACAGCCAGAAAAATCAATAAAATGAATTTTTGACAAAAAAATTAAAAGAGGTTTCAAACATTCATGAAAGGGCTGGCCAGATAGCTCAGCAGATTAAAGCACTTGCTTAGGCAGATTCAGGCACCAGGGTTGGATCCCCAGGCTTGCTGTGCCAGCCCCACCCCTGGGGTTTGCTGAGACAATGATTGACACTAGGCGTGGTGGCACACACCTGTAATCCCAGTGCTTGGGAGGCAGAAAATAGGAAGATCAGTATGAGTTCATTCTGTGTAATGTGACCCTGTAGACCCTGTACTAAATACAAAAAGAAACAAACAAACAAAAAAAGCAAACATACATGAAAAAAATCATAGGCATGTACAGAAAATAAAAGCAAAAATGTGAAACCCAAGTTCTATGAAGCAAAAATAGGGATCACTTAATTGGTACATTTTAGGTCTATATAGTAACCATATTCATCATCTTAATTTCAAATCTTTTGTACCTGTACATAAAGCAACTTTTTCTTTTCTTTTTTTTTTTTCCATTCCCCTACTCTCTACTCAAACCCTCTTCTCTTCATTTACAAAAGCTTTGTTTCCATTTTTTCTTTCTTTACTAATTGTATTGACTGGTTAATTGGAATAAATATTTTAGAATTACAATACAATAGCAGTGACAGAATGGTAACAGAGAAATTTATTAAAATGGAAGACATTCTTGAGGAATTGATGCTATATGAAATATGCATTTATAAATGAAAGAATAATTTAGACACACACAAGAAAAAGAAAAATTCCAAAATATACCAAAGAAGTGTTGAAAAGAATGACACACATAACATATATTTTAAACATATAAAATTTAATAGTGATAAAAGGATACACATGGAGTAATAAAATAAATTTACTTGATTTTTCATTGCAGAATTCTACAAGTTCTTTATTAGATAAATAAAAGCAGAGGAAATTCCTTACCTCAGAAGTGCCATATAAGAAATATTAGGGCCAGAAAGATTAGCACATTCCTGGCAAGCAAAGGTACTGAAGCTGGTCAGGGAGAGGAGGAAGAAGAGAAGGAAGAGGAAGAGGAGGAGGAGGAAGAGGACAAGGAGGAGGACGAGGAAAAGATTTTAATAGAGACCTATCTAGAGCAAAATGAAGGGGCTAAATACAACACAAAATCATATGGAAATACAAAGATCTTTGACAAAGGTGAATATACAGATAAATACAGAGTTCTCTAGTATTATAATCACATTAATTGTAGCATGGAATTTAAGAAACAAAGGTATGAAGTAACTACAAACTTCTTAATGGATATGCCCTATAAAAACATGTGGCATTAATAACAAAGTCAAAGGGGAACACAGATGTAAAGAAGCAAAGTCTTCTTGTAGTTAAACTCAAATTGTTTGCACTTTGAAATAAACCATTAAACTTTCAGATGTTTTATGTTATTCCAGGTAACCACGAAGAAAATTTCTTCAGAATACATATATGAAGTGTGCAAATATTCAAAACATGTCATTATAAAAATCAATAGAATTTATATATTTTAAACATATAAAATTTAATAGTGATAAATGGATACACACGGAGTAATGAAATAAATTTATTTGATTTTTCATTGTTGAATTTTAGAAGTTCTTTATTAGATAAATAAAAGGAAAGGAAATTCATCACCTCAGAAGTACCATATAAGAAAAACTAAGGAGGTGGAATTTTTTATTTAAATAATAAATACAATAAAAACAAAAATTCAATAAGAGAAGAGGGTCAATATAGCTACAAAACATATAAAAGACTACTAATGGATACCAAGAATATGTCTTACTTTCAATAATTATTTTGAATTTAAATGAGTCACCATACTAAGCACATGGCATGGACTGCCTAAATGCATGACTTCCAAACATTCATGTAGATATCATTATCCGAGAATCACTTCAGATCTGAGAACCCATGGATTGAAAGTGAAAGTATGGAAAATCATGCATGCATGCAAATAGTAGTCAAGACAATGGGTAGCCATATGTACTTTTGCTAAAATTAACTTAAAATCAAAACTTTTAAGTGAGCGGGGACATTTTATATTGGTAAAAAGTTTATTGAGTAAATAGTTGTCACAATAATAAGTAAATTTTAATTTAAGATTAGGGCTCTAATGTGTATGAAACAAACACACAATACTTGAAAGGAAAAATAGACAAAACAAAGCAGTCATGGAGAACTTCAATGTTTTATCATCAACAGTGCTGGAAAAAGCAGGGAGAAGATCAATAAGGAAACAGAGGCCTTAAACAACACATGGACCAATTCAACCTAATAGATACAGCATATAGTACCCAACAGCAGCAGAGCACATATTCTTCTCAACTGCATACAGAACCTTTTCCAAGACAGACCATACATTAAGCCATAAAATGAGTTCTAACAAATTTAAGACTGAATCATACTAAGCATCCATTACAAGCACAATGTAATGAAATTAGAAAACTGAAAGTGTCATCAATATGTAAGAAGTAAATAATATATACCTGAACATTCAATGTCAAAAAAGAAATCACAGAGGAACTTATAAAGTATTCTGGAAAAAGACAACATACCAAAGCTTAGGCAGTAAATGGTACCAAGAGGGAAGTAAGTAGTGCACAAGCTTTCATTAAAAAGGAGAATAAAAATCTTAAATCAGTGATATAATTTCATAACTTAATAAACTAGAAAAAAGGAATAAACTACGTCAGAGTTAGTAGAGCCAGGAACTAATAACTAGTAATGGAGAAATAAACACACTAGGTAATAGACAACTAATAGGAAAAAAGTCAACAAAATTGAAAGTTCATTTGTTGAAACGAGTAACACAACTAGCAAATCCTTAGAATATGAAATAAGACAAAATATAAATAAATAAAATCTGATAAAAGGGGAGATAATGGGACTGATGCCACAGAAATTATAAAAATTATTGGAAGAGAACAGTAGAAATTTATGAAATAAAAACTGGAAAACCTAGAAGAATTGGATGAATTTCTAGAAATATATAACCTCCAGAGACTGAATGATGAATAATACAAACATCTAAACAGATCTATAACCAACAAAGAGATTGAAACAATATTAAAAAATCTGCAAAAGTCTAGAACAAAATAACTTCCTCATAGAATTCTACAGTACAATTAAAGAATTAGCATGGATACCATTTAAACTTTTCCAAAATATTGAAGAAAGGTAAACACTTTCCAGACTTCCATTTCATGAGGCCCACATCCCTCTATAGTTTGATAAATACAATATAAAATAATTTCAAGAAAATCTCACTGATGGCTAATAATGAAAACTCTTTAGTGAGACCCTGCACCAAATACACAAATGAAAAAAAGAAAAAGTAATTATTGAATGAAATACTAGGATACCAAATTCAGAAGTACATGAAAAGTATTTTGCATGATGACTAAGTGGGATTTATTCATGGAATGTAAGAATGATTCAACATATTAAAATCAATCAGTGCAACAAAATGCATTAGCATAATTAAGGACAAACTCCACATGATCATCTCAATTCAGAAAAGGTACTTGATAATATTTAACATTTTTTCCATGATAAAATCATGAACTAGGATAGGAGAAGAACATCTTAACAGTGTGAAGGTCACATATGAAAAACTTAAGAGCTGATGTGATTGTAAATGGTGGAAACTTGTAGTATCATTAAAAAGGCAATAAAGCTCATTTTCACTATATCTTCTGAGGGTAACACTGAAAGTTCAAGCTAGGACTAATACCACACACACACACACACACACAACACACACACACACATACACACATGATACATTAAAACCAAAAAGGTGGAAAAAAATTGTCTTTGTAAATAACATTAAATTATACATAGAAAAACCTAAAGATTCCACACAGAAAAACTATTAAAACTAGTTCTTAAATTCAGAAAAGTTGCAAAATATAAAATCAGTTCATAAAATTTGTCCAACTTTGATACATCACCACAACTATTTGAAATTTTTTAAAAGTCTAATTCATAATATACCAAAAACAACTTGAAGCAAAACAACTTGAAGGAAAACAAAGTGTTGTGTGCTGGAAACTATAAAATGTTGCTAAAAGAATGAGTCTGAGCTGCTTGGTGAGACCCTACACACACACACACAAAACCACCCTTAAAATGTTAATAAAAGATATTAAAGACCTAAATTAAGATTCATCTCATCTGCATGGATTTTAAGAACTGTGGAGGACTCTGGGTGGCCTGTAGGACTCTGATATGCTTTAGCACCCAGTGCACAGTTGTGGAACTTGTACTGGTGCCAATCCAAACTTTTAAGTAGTTAGAAGGATCCTGAGAAGGCCACGGGACTCTGAAGAGCTGCTATCTTTGGGCCCAGAGCAAGCAGGCATGAAGATTTCCTGGCACCTGGTCCATCCATTTAAGAATTTAGGAGCACTCTGGGCAGCCTGCAGGACTCTGAAGAGCTTTATTCTTTGAACCGCCCCCCCATCATGTTTCTGAAAATAGAAGCACTCCCTCAAGCATGCAGAAGTGAAG
This sequence comes from Ctenomys sociabilis, assembly GCA_004027165.1. Lineage (NCBI taxonomy): Eukaryota > Metazoa > Chordata > Mammalia > Rodentia > Ctenomyidae > Ctenomys > Ctenomys sociabilis. The sequence continues at coordinate 47,889 of PVKA01007029.1, forward strand.
CTTGTCTGGTGTGGATCCAACCTTTTAAGAACTTAGGAGGATTCTGCATGACCCCTGGGATTCTGGTGAATCTGGGTATCTCAGTCACTCATCTCTCATTGCTGGGACAGATTCCTGACACTAGGTAAGGAAAAGTTTACTTAGGTCATGGTTACTTGAGATTTTAGTCCATGCTCAGCTGGCTCCAAGGCAGAGTGGCACATAGCAGAGGGCAGCCATTCATAGCAGCAGCAAGGAGCAGAGAGCACGAAAAGAGATGTGCATAAGCTCAGGCAGCCAGCTAGCCTCTCTCCTCTCCTTACATTGTAATGCAAAGTACATGCCCTAGACCAGGTGCAACACCCCCAAGCACAAGAATCAATCACAAACTCCAGAAGCTGCTCCATTGAGTACATGAGGTTTTGGGGGGACACCTATACACAAACCATAACAGCAGTCAACACTCACACCTACACTGTGGATTTGTTGAATATTGGCCACTAGTACTGACAACCTTTGTGAGTCTTACCCTGCTCTCCATTGTAGTGGAAACCTTATTGACATGCACACCTCACCACTCTCTCATCACTGCTAAGTCTGGATGATTACTGGGAGCTTCAAAAATGCCAAAATTCAGGAGCAAAAGAAAATCTCAATCCTTCAGCCCACCCAGAATGAATCCAGGAGACAAAGATATACAAGAACTTAGAAATCACACATTTGAAATTTTTCAAATGATAGCAACTGAAATAAAGAAACAAGTCCATCAGGCTATAAAAGAAATAACATCAAAAATAAATTCTCAGTTCAAAAAAGGATTGACAACAGTTGTGAAAGAATTGTTCAGCAGAGCTAAAGAAGACAGATTTAAAAAGTAGAGAATAGAAAAGTGAGGAAACACTGAATGAACACTACAGGAAAGAGTTATAATGCATGAAATGGATTCAAACAGAGATCTAAGAAATTAGAACTCCATTGAAAGCTGGAGAAATGAATGAAACTGAAGATAAACTTTCAGGCCATAAAGAAAGTGGTACAGCTAATGAACGTGGAAGAAAAGATCTCTTAAAAAGAACAGGGAACCCAGAAATAACAATTCAGCAGCTACAAGATGATGCAAAAGAAAACAATATAAGAACAATAAATATCAATGAAGCAGGAGATAGCACAAATGACATAAAAAGACTATTTTCAAAAGCACTACCAGAAAATTTTCCAAACATGATAAAAGAAACTGACATACAGATAAGTGAGACATGTAGAACTCCAAACAGCCATAAACAAAACAAATCTACACCTAGATACACAATAATCAAGATCTCAGAAATTCATCAAAAGGATAGAACATTAAAAGCTGCTAGAGAGAACAAACAGATCACCTGAAACAGAAAGCCCATCAGAATCACAGCAGATTTCTCAACGCAAACCATTAAATCAAGACAAGATTGGAGTGATGTATTTAAGGTCCTAAAAGAAAATAACTTCCAACCCAGATTGATGTACCCTGAAAAAATATCTACCAAATCAATGGCCAGATAAGATCCTTCCATGACACAAAATAACTGAAGAAAATCATGACCACCAAGCCAACCTTATAAAGAGTACTGATGGATGTTCTAGAAGGAAAAAGAAGTGACCACACGTTCAGCAACAGAAAGGAGCCACCAAACAGAGAAAGTAATCAAAAATTGGGGGAAAGCATGGAACCTACACAGGAAAAAAACATGAAAAAGATAAGCCAATACATATGAGTTATAACTATCGATATAAATGTCCTCAATTCACCAATTAAAAGAAACAGAGTAGCTGAATAGATGAAGAATAAAACAATCCAACTATATGCTGTATACAACTCAAAAGGAAATTTGCAGAGTAAAAGTCAAAGGAAGGAAAGCAATTTTCTATGATACAGGAAATCATAAAAAAGCAGGGGTAGCTATTCTTGTTGCTGACAATGTCAACTTCAAACAAAAATTATTCAAAGCCATAAAAATGTTACTACATACTTGCTAAGAGAAAACAAGAGGAAGAAATAACAATTATAGATATATATGCAACCAATGCAGAAGCACCTTTCTACATAAGACAAATTTTAGCAGACATGAAAAATCAAATAAGCAACAATACAATTGTAATGGGAGACTTTAACATGCCACTGTCACAAAGAAATAGATCAATTAGCCAAAAGAAAAAGCAAAAACAGGAAAGAAATATCAGAACTAAACTGAACTTCTGAAAAAGTAGACTTGGTAGACCTTTGCAGAGTGTTTCACCCAACAACAACAGAATGCATTCTTCTCACCTGCACATGGGATGTTCTCAAAAATAGACCACACACAGAAAGCATTCTTAAGTAAATGCAAAGGAACTAAATTATCCCATGCATACTCTCTCACAGCATTATTTGACTTTTTGATGTTTGACATTCCTGTTGGAGGCAGATGGAATCTCAGTGTTGCTTTAATCTGCCTAATGGACAGCGATGTTGAACTTTTTTCATGTTTTTATTGGTCATCCATACTTATGAGAAGTGTCTATTCTTTTCTCTTGTCCATTTTTGACTGGGTCTTTTTTTATTTGGGGGCTTATCTTTTTGAGTTCTTTATACATTCTAGATCTCTCTTTGAGTGATAGCTGGCAAAATTTTGCTCTGATTCTGTAGTTGTTCATGCTAACGATCCTTTCTGTGCAGCAAGTTTTATAATTTGATATGCTTCCATTTGTTGATCCTTGGACCTATATCTTATGCCACTGGAGCTCTGTTCAGAAAGCCTACTTTATCTTTTAGCAGATTATTTCTGTTTTAACATGTAGACTTTTGATCTGTTTGATTTTAATTGAGCACATGTTAAACATAAAGGTCTAGATTCAAACTGCAGGGTGTAGATATCCAATTTTCCCAGCACTGTTTATCAAAGAGGCTGCCTTTCCTCCCATGTGTGTTTTTGGACTTTCTGTCAAAGATCAATGAACTGCATGCACCCAATATGGTTTGTACATCCTCTATTTTGTCCCATTTCTATGAATTCTTTCTTCCAATGAGAAAACTCACCAAGAACAAATGCTCAGCATTGTAATGTTATCTATTCATTTTATTTATCTTTTAAAAAAATGGATTGCAGAATTTTATGGAGAAACCTTTACATCAACATAGTGTTGGCAAAAGTCAAGAATTACTTACTAACAATGGTTTTGCTTCACTTCTTCTTTTAATACAGCAAGAATATCACGTTACAAATGCTTACAAAAATACTAGGAAAATCCCCCGTAAGAGAGAAAAAGCACTGCGGATAACTTTCTTTGAAATAATTCATACTAATGAATAAACATTGCTTTCCTGGATATTCTGCCATTACTTTGGCCCTTCCTCACACGTCCCCACTAGAACCTTTAGGAGTTTCTTCATGCCAACACAAACATTGTGTGAAAACTCTACAAACAGAGCTGGGAAGAATAGACCAATGACCTCTAAGTGACTTCTCGGTAGCTTTGCAAGACGAAGGCCTAATTTGACATGTGGAATTGGTGGTTTGACCAGCCTTGGCTGACTCTGGGTCCACATGTAAGGAGACACGGTGGCTCCCTCCCCCGGTTGCCAGCCTGGTCTCATGCAATGGTGAGTCACTGTGGCAGAAGGGTGCCTCCTTCCTGGTTGTATTGACTCATGCAGTGAGCAGCAGAGGATTCTCATTGGAGTTGTGGTCCTGAGTTACATGAGAGACCACAGCGAGATAAACAGCTTCACCCAAATGTAACCAAATCCCTCAAGAAAGGAGAGACCAGGGTGGGTATGATCAAACTCACCAGTGACTTGGGTTGGCAAAGTTCTATGGTTTTCTAACATTAGCTCTGGGTTCATAAATTTTGGTATTTTACTTCGTCTTTTCTATACCTGATAGATAATTTGTGGGATGTGAAGCATATTTTCATTAAATTCTATAGGAAGTCAAATTCCATTCACTATGAAGAGTGAATTAGCATTCAGAGTCAACTTGGATCAGAAGCAAATGTCTGTCTGCTGCAGAACACAGGCAACTCAAAAGCATCTCCTGTGCCAAAGATAGCCATCTTCATAACTATTGAAGTTAGTTGGCAACCAGGGAAGGCAGACACCATGTCTCCTTACATGTGGGCTCAGTGTCAGTTTACTTCACAAATGGTGGGTTTTTCTTTGAAATTAGTAATCCAATGTTTTAAGCTTTACTTATATAATAATGTAATTTAATGGGAATTAAACTGTACTGGCAATTTGGCTAATTACTAAATTACTAAACAGAGTTTTATAGCAAAACTGTAACTCTGTTGATAAATAACAAAAGCAATGCAAGAGAAATGTGGAACACAGTCTGGTTTTCCTTCTTTCATATGAGCACCTGTAGTTCATCGCAGAACCTAGCCTGATTCATTTGCTTAGATAATTCAGAGACCTATGGTTTCAGGCACCATTCAGTTTAAGGTGCCCTCGAAGCCGCTGCCCTCATTTCTCATCCTATGTTGCTTATGCGTCCCCCTCTTTCCACCTTCTTTCCTATTATTTTACATTACCCTATCCTTGAAGAATAAAGGAAGAAGAAAACTTGTAAAATTCCAAGTATCCTCAAAGAATGAAGAGTAAAGTTGCTATCACTATTCTCTTGCTCAGTGACTACTGAGGAAGGCAGCAGACAAGGGAAGGATAGGCTGACTGTCACTGGCATTTTTGATCTTTATTTTTCACGGATGACTATGCTTCTGGTTAATTCTAATTTTCAGGGAAGCAGGGTTCATCCAAGTAAACACTCCCATAGACTGTTAGGATTTCTATTGTTTGCTTTCTTAATTTTTTTCCTTCTTGACTGCCTTATTTCCTCTACCACTTCATGAATCTCAGGACTCTTATTTTCGCGAGTGATAAATGACTCTTCGCCTAGGCTCCTTCTCTGATTTGATCTCTCTGTGCCTGAGCAGCATGTTGGTCTTCTGCTTTGGTGTACTCCTCAAATGATCATAGTCTTACTGGATTCTACCCTGTTTCCTCCCCTTCTCGATCTATAACCTCTCTCTGCACAAAGCTATCTATACTCCTGCACAGTGTCTCTTGGGCACTCTCTGGGTTCTTAAACTAGAAGTTTCTTAGATGAACACGCCCAGAAGACTCACACCAATCTCAATCGCCAAATGTCAGAACAATTAGTTTCTAGCTTAGCCTCTGCCTAATTCAGCTGCCCTCTTAAATTTCTGTATTATGTTAACAGAGAAATTCTCCAACTAACCAATCTCCTTTTCCCTACTCAATTTTTTCAAAGAAAGCCAGCTGCTAACTCTTTGAACTTGTATATACTTTTAGGTATAAGTTTTTTTATTGCTCAGACAAAGTACAAGATGTGCACAACTTAAAGGAGAAAAGATTCAATTTGGCTCATGGTTTCAGAAGTTTTAGTCTAGAGTCTGCTGACTGTACATCACTGGCTCTAAGCCCACCTCTGGCAGAAGGGCCTGGGAGAAGAAAGACGCTGAACTCATGACCTCCAGGCAGGAGAGAAGAGAGGGAGACAGGGAGATGGAGATGGAGAAGGAGAAGGTGTAACTGCCTTTTAGGATACACTCTTTCTGATTGTATCCCCAGTGTGACCATGTCCTTCAATCAAGCCCCTCCTTCTAGGGGCACATTCACCTATGAACCCATCAGTGGATCAATTCACCGCTGAATAAAGCGCCTCTATGATCCAATTAACATTCTGCATGTCCCACTCTTGGTACATGAGACTTTGGGGGGTATTTTAGATCTAAACTATAACCATATTAATCATTTCTTTTTCATCTCACTCTAATGGTTATTGTTGATCTCTCCCTTTCACCCCTATTTGGCTTAAGACAATCAAGATTTTATGAGTTCAGGGTTTCCAAGATCAGATTTTATGAACGAGCATCTGGATTCACCGGTGGCAGGCTAAAGGATGGATAGTGCAGGAGTGTTGCAGTATGTGAGCATTGAAAAATAGTACTCACACTGCGTCACCATTGAGCAACTATTTCCAAGCACCATATTGGGGGCACACAAAAGAGGTAGTCAGTCTAAAATTAAAAAAAAAAAAAATAGAAGAAACAAGTTAGTTGTGCATATAGTGGTAGAACTTTCCTTACTAATTTCAGTTTCTATCATATTGACATAGCTTAAATGGAATATTTCAAAATAAGCTTTTAGTACTTTAACTAGTATTATCCTATTGACAATAGCAATAGTTTACACACACACACACACGCACATGCCTATGCACACACACACACACACACACACGTACACACCAACTCTAGAAACATAAGGAAAAGAAAAAACTTCTGAAATTTCTTTGTGCAGGTGAGATTAGGTCATTGGATGAGTATTTTAGTTTGTTAAAATTCACGTAATATAAAATTAATAATTTTAAACTGAAAACTTCAGGAATGCTTAATTAATGGATTGTAAATATTATTCAACTATTACCTTTACGTAGCTCCACAAATTTCATCACCCCTGAAAATATCTCATTATCCGTTAAGTACTTGCTTCCAAATCCCCACAATTCTTATTCCATCATAAGCACTTGATGATTTGATTTTCATTTCTGTAATCATTAATGATTTTTAGCATCTTTTCATGTCTTACTGGCCATTGGTATATCTTTTTTAAAGAAAGGTGTATGCTTTATCTGCTCTAATTCATATAAATGTTATAATATGTGAGATTTACATTTTGCTTCTTTCTTTTAGAATAATGTTTTAGGCTCAACTGCATTCCAGTGTTTCATTTTTTAGAGCTGAATAATATTCCATGGTTGTGTGCCCATTTATCTGTTGATGGATATTCAAATACTTCCACATGTTTGCTACTGAGAATAGTGATGCTGTAGATATGTGTATATCTACACATGAAGCTATGATTGCTTGAAGATTTGTTTCAACTCTTCTGAGAATGCACCTAGATGTTTAGCAACATCCTTACTAAAACAAAAGCCACATGGTACATTTATTATTAGACTTTGGTGGAATCATAAGTGTTTTCCACAGTAGCTGCTCTGATGTCTTTTTTTAAATCAGCAAGGAAAAGTATTCTAATTTTCTCACATGGTCACTCTTACTTGTTAGTTCCTTTTTGTGTGTCACTCTTCAGTGTGAAATGATACTCTGTTATGGTGTAAGCTTTTCCTCCAGTCTCACTATATAGCTCAGGATGGCCTTGAATTCATTATGTAGCCCAGGCTGGTGATCCTCCTGCCTCAGCCTCTCACATGCAGATGTGTGACACCACTTCTGGCCAGTTTTGATTTCCATTTCCCTAATTAATAATGATTCTGAATATTTCTCGTTTTGTTACTATTGGTATATCTTCTTTTAAGAAATGGCTATTACATTTTTTCTCTAAATTTTAATTGGGTTTTCTTTTTGTAGTAGACCTTTACAAGACATAATTTGCAAGCACTTTGCCTTCCATTCTGTAGATTCTTCATTTCACTTTTTTGATCATGTTCTACTGTGCATAAACTTTTTAATTTTGATGAATCTAATTTATTTATTTTTATTGTGTTTGATTTGTGATTGTGTTGTCCTGTCTAAGAATGCAATGGCAAATTTAAGGAATGAAGATTTATGTTTCCCTTTAAGAGTTTTAACTTTCTATAGTTAGTGCCCATTCCTATTTTGAGTTGATATTTGTGTATGGCGTGAGATAAAGGTCCGTCTTCTTTCTTTGGTGTATGTATTCACAGTTGTCCTATCATCATTTGTTGAAGAGGTATTTTTATCTTATTTGGTAAATGTATTAGTCAGTTTTTCACTGCTGTAACAAATACCTGAGAAAGTCAGTTTATCCGGAGAAAATTTTAATCTGGAAGCACAATTTTAGTGGCTTCAGTCCCTGACTGGTTGCTCCTCTTAAGCACATTCTAAGCTTAAGAGGCACTGAGATTCCAAATCATAGCAACATCCTTACTAAAAATCAATTGAGTATCATTATGCATTACTGGACTCTTGATTTGATTCTATTTATCCTGTTGACTCTTTATGCAATTTCTATACTTGCCCAACTACTTTGTTAGCTACTTCCCCAGCAGCCTTAAGTTTTAAAATAAGGATATATGAAATCTTCCAGTTATTTTTCAAGATTTTGTTAGCATTTAGGGTCCCTTGCCTTTTAGTATAAATCTAATGACCAGGTTTTACTCTTTTGTAAAAAAAAGGCTATTGACATTTTGGTAGAGATTGCACTGAACCTATAGATAGTGTTAAAAGAAAATTTTGACAACTTAACGGAGTTTATTAAGAACAATTAAAACATTGTGAAGCTTAGACCAGAAAGGCTGAGTCAGAGGCAGTAAGGACCTACGCAGACAGAACACAGAATCACCAGAATAGCTTCATGGCCCAGAGCTGGTTGTTTTCTTTATTTGGAGGTCATCCAATCAGTTGGTTCCCATGACTGTCTTACAGCTCAGCTCCTCATGATTGGCTGAGTGCTGGTAAGAAAGTTATCCCTTTTAGAATACAAGACAAACTATAGTGTTTAATTTTACTATTTTTATTTTGTTTTATTCAATGTTTTTTCACTTCATTTTGTTTGTGTAGTTTGTTTTGGGCTTTATCATTTGGAGGTTTGTATATATTACTTAGTGCTGTAGTTAGCGTTTCCTTTTTTTTTTTCATTATTTTCTTTAAGATTGCAGTACCAGTATGAAAGCCAGGAAAACTGTATGACTGGCATAAATCACTGAGTCATTTTGTTTTGTTGACATAGGATTTCATTAATTTGCCCAGGTTTACCTTTTTACATGTCATCCTCCTGTCACAGCCTCCTGTGTAACTAGGAGGATAGGAACACAAGTTGTTAAAAAGTTGGTCTCACTAGAGCCCAAAATTCTTTTTTATAAAGCTGGAATGAGAGGTATGGGGGCCTTGAACTTTTTTTGGTATTCTTGTTCATAGGTCATAGAGCCCTTAGGTTTTGCTCATTTTCTTTATTCTTTCTGTTCCTAAGACTGAACATTACAGTGTAGATCATAAATATCTTTGAAAGACCATGTGTTGAAAGCTTAGTCTTGCCCATAGCACAACTTGAATGTGATGGAAGCCCCAGGAGGTGGGACATTGTATAAGGTAGATCGCTATGGGCATGCATATGAAGGGGATATTGCAATACCAGGCCCTCCTTTTTCTCTTTCCTGGCCACCATGATGTGAACAGATTTCTTTACCACAAGCTCCCATAGGCCCAAAAGGAACAGGACCACTCATCTATGTACTGTATCCTCTGAATCTCTGAGCCAACCCTTCCTCTTCATAAATTAATGGTCGCAGGTTTTTCTTTACAGTAACACGAAGATAATTAACACATTGGATAATTTCAATTTCTATCTTCAAGTTCATGGACTCTGATATACTGAAATCTTTTACTGAAATCCCTACTAGATTTTATAGTTACTGTATTTTTAGACTACAGATTTTTATCTGGTACCTTTTCATAATTTCTATCTCCATTAATACACATCTTTTCTGTGTACACATCTTTTGTGTACACAATATTAGCATAGTTTCATTTTTTTGTTCATGGTTTCATCTGGATCTTTGAGCATATCTATGAAAGTTGATTTAAATATTTTTCTGTAAGTCAGATGCCTGCATCTTTTTAGAGAAGATTCCTGGATTAGCTTTCTATCTCTATAACATAAACAGGAGAAGATTCATTCTGCCTTACGATCTTAGAGGTCTCAGTTCATGACCAGTTGGTTCTCTTGCTTTGTGCAAGTAGAACACTGATACTGGAACAAGTGGCAAAGCACCCCTGCTTGCCCTATGGCCAGGAAGTAAATGAGAGAAAGCAGAAGAGATCAGGTTCCCTAGTCTCTTTCAGTGAAATGTTCTAAATAACCACATCTCCTAAATTTTCCACCTCTTCCAAGCTGGGGACCCACCATGTGAATATGCAAACTTTTGAGAGGCACTTCTGATGGAAATGCCAGCGACTTTTTTCCTATGAGCGAGTTATATTTTACTGTTTCTTATTTGCTTTTCAGGTTTTTTGCTGAATATTGAGCATGCGGAATTTTGTAACATGGCAATTCTGAAAATGAGATATTTGTTTCTGTCTCCAAGGTTTCTATTGCTTCTTGAGGATTATACTTACCCACCTGTCCAGTGACTTTTGCAAGCTGTTTTGTATGTTCGGGGTTGTTTTCTCTTTCTTCATTCTCCCTTTCACTCTTTATTGAGACAGGGTCTTGCTTTGTAGTGCAGAATGGCTTTAGATTCACTATGTATCCCAGGCTTACCTTGAACTCACAATAATCTTCCTGCTTCAATCTCTTGAGTGCTGGGATTATTGGCATGCACCACCACTCTAGACTTCCCAGGTCTTTTCTGAACATGCATCTTACCTTAAACGATGTGGTTTTTGAAACCTCATACTATATACAGTTTTGTTCTGAATGTCTTAATTTCCACAAAGAAATTTTCCCCCTAAGATTTCTTCATAAACTTTTTATGCTATGTGGGATGCTTCAACAATAATGCCTTCACTAAAGTGACAGTGGATTATTCATTAATCCTACATATGTGAGAAATGTCTGCTGCTTTTCTGCTCTGAATTCTAAGTTAGGCAAAACAAACACTATCATTCCTCATCAGTTCTCAGGCCACCTGAGATGTCAATAGACACATACAATTGTTTTGAGAGGGCTCTGTTCTTTCCCAGCTCACAGATCAGTGACCCATACAGGAAAAACAGGATGATATGTTCAAGACTGTTACAGAGCCTGGTCAGGGGCTACAAGTAAAAAAGCCCTGAAACTCTCCTACTACTTTAAATTTTATTTTATTTATTTATTTTTTGATTTAGCATTTGTTTGGTTATAAGAAATCTTTTGACTATTTTACAGAGTTCTACCAAAAGCAATATTGCAAAGGGACAGGGTATTGCAGATGCCTATGTGACTATTTTTACCAACATTACTTTAGGTATTTTTATTGAGTTCATTGCACTGTTCTAGGGCAGAACACACTAAAATAATGTTTATACCTCTCCACATGCTCAAACCCTTCTGAGCTATAATTGACTTTGTTATTACACCAGCTTTCCATCTTGAATAACCATAAACTAGATTATATGTAAAAAGGAAACAGTTCAATCTGAGATCTTCCAAAAGAGATGGAAGTGAAGCCTCAGAACCTTAACTTTGAAACCTAATAGAAATTCTGGTCACCAGAAATCTTGCTTTGAAACTTAATACAGAGCAAAATATTGGCAAATGTAGCCACAGTAATGTACGAAGTAATGGATATAGTAAACACATTGGATTAAATAAATATTATCTATAAATAGTAAAATAGTATTTTTGGGGGCTTAACAATAATAAAATACCTAAGAACAGCTGTATAAAACTTGAGTTAAATTCATGAAATTGAAGTGTTTAAAATTTCTTATACAGATGCCAGTAAATCAAAAATAAATTTTGAATGAAAAGATAAGCCACAGCATAAAATTTTCCACAATCCATCTGTCTGAAAAATAATCATAATGAGGATATAGATAAAGGCTTAGAAATCAGTAAAAAGACAAGCAATCTTATAAAAGAATGGGTGAAAGATTTAAACAAGCGTTTCATAGAAGAGGATATGCAATAGCATAAAAGCATGTAAATTGATTTGTCTCCCAGAAATTCAAAGTATATGCAAAATGTGATATTCCTACACATTCAGCAGAACATGTACAATTAAAAAGAAGTCTGAAAGAAGAAAAGAACACAAAATACAACTGAAAAACCAAATGCTGAAAAATAAGAATCAAATAAACTTGCACTCACTCCTAGTAGGCAGGTAAACTGGTGGAAAAAAAAAAACCTGTAAGTTTTTATTAAATAATATTTATTCCCTGACACAATAATACAATTCCCAGAAACATACAAAAATTAAATGTGCAATTAAAATTGAAGTATGAGAATATTTATAGCAGTATTATTGGTAGTTAACCCAAACTTTAGCTTGGTATCAAGGAATAGTAGAATAAAGAATGTTTGTAATTACATAAAAAATAAAATCGAATAAATATTATTTCATTCTTTAATATAGCTAAAGGTTGAAAATATACTATTAAAGAAAAAAAAAGCCCCCAAAGAGTAGATACACTTGAGTTTCTATAAGTGTCTGAAAAATAAAGATAAAACCCATTTTGGTAGGAGTACTCAGAAGAGTGGCTGTTTGTGTGCACTGAGACCAAGCCCGAAGTAAACATTTTATTCCAACAGGAGGTGGTTATGCAAGTTGGTTCCCTCTGTACCACAATAGGTACTAAAGATCGTTGCACTTCTTTGTATATATTCTATTCTTTTTTTTTGTATATATTTTATTCTTCAAATTATTTTAATGCCCATCAATTTGGGAACACTTAACAAATTCTATTTCAACAATTTTGGCAAGGATGTAGGGAAAAGAATGTTTAAATACTAGTGGTAGGAATGTAAACTGTAACAACTACTCAGGTTAGCCAATCAGGGAAATCTGAAAGGATTTAATGTGTGTATTTTATGATCTACTACATTCATTTGTTGGTATCTTAACCTTAGAGAATACTTGGATATAGTAAAAGAAAACACATCTACACAGTATGTTTAAGGTAGCATTTTGGTATTTATAATAATAACAATAGAAACAAACTACAAGTCACAGGGTAGGGAAGTGGCAAATTAGTGTGTGTGTGTGTGTGTGTGTGTGTGTGTGTGTGTGTGTGTGTGTGTGTTCTGAGGACTACCACAGGGCATTTCAAAAGAATGTTAGATTTACATCACACAGTTTAGAAAGATCTCAACTTTTAACGTAAAATACAACTTGTGCACATAGAAATGTAAGGGAACTAGGAGCCATTATCTACTAATTATCTTGTAATAAGTGCCTGAGAAGCTCATTGGCAATTTTGTTTTCATCCTTGTGCAGTTTAAATTTATAACAGCTTTTAGATTGACTCTGGAAGAATATCCAAATAACAGCACTGATTGCCTCTTAAGAGATAAGCTGACGGGATGCGAATTTAGGATGTGGAGCTTTTTCACTGCATATTACTTTGTAACTTTAAATCATTCTATGGGGGCCTGAGAAATATAGCTGGGTGAGAAGGCCCAGGGGCCAATTTCCAGTACCAAACAATAAAATAAAGCAATGTAACCATAGCTGAAGGAAAATAAACATTTTATATAGAACAATAAAAAACGCCCAATCAAGTGGGAAACGTACAATTAGATGTACTATTAAAGATTTTAGTTATGTAGTAGGAGCACAGAGAAGAGGTCTCCTAAACAGGCCTGTCGCAGCTGAGAATTCACAAGTGGAGGGGACATTAAACAACAAGCCTGGGTGGAGAAATTCAATGCCGTGTTTTCATCACCCTACAGTTCGATGGGAGGTGCCCAGATACCCCAACATCCATCCCAACGGTTATTTTCCACAAGCTGGAGCCAAAAACCCCAGGGACTGCAAGACAGCAGCAGAAATTCGAACGACCAAAAGGGAAGCGGAAGCTCACTGAAACAGTGTTCTAACACTGGACCCAAGAACGATCCCGCACGCTACGGATCCACAAACCGGTGTCACACTCCCACAATTCCCATTCCTTCGGCCGCCTTCTCCTGCCTCCCCGCACCGGTTATTACTCAATAGATGATTGACAGGCCACTCACCAATCGGCTGTCTCTTCAAGGGCTCGCTCCGCCTCAGCCGGATATTTGATCCCTAGTGCGAGGCGGCCGCTGTGCGTCGACGTCAGCGTGCTGACATCACGGGCGGGTCCTCGCGCTGGCCGGGCGGCTGGTGGCTGGCGGCCGGCTGCCGGCGGCGGGCTGCACCTAGCCAGGAGGGCCGGATTCTGGTCTGGTCCGCCCCGTCGCGCTCCGCCCCTTCGCCCCCAGGGCCCGGGCGGGCGCGACCGTGGAGCGGCAATCTCCGGGTCAGGCAGGGGCGGCCGGCCTGGAGCCACCAGATGAGGTACGCTGTTTCTGGTCGCCCTTTTTGACAGGTGGGAAAACTGAGTTCCGGGATGAGGTCACCTTAGGGCAGCGCGGCGGCCGCTTGTTTGTGGATTGCCCGAGCCGGGGCAGTGGGAGGGCAAAGCCGGGATGCAGAAGCGAAGCCGGAGACTAGCGAGCCTGCTGCTTCCGAGGCTGGGGGTTCAGGGATGAACGCAGGAAGTGAGGCCCCCTTCCTCCTTCCTGTGGACCCCGATGAGGCCAGAGGCCTTCAAGAATGATTGGGAGGATGACTAGGGCTGAAGGTGGATTATCCCCGCACGTTCATCCAGAAAAGCTGTGTTCACAACCAAAGAAAATAAAATTCAAACATGACTCATGAATGCACTGTCACTGGTTTCTATTCTCTTGCCTTGCACACTTATCTTGCCTTTTTTTTTTTTTAAATGCCTGCTTTTGTTTTGGAGTTAAAATAGGTTTTTTTTTTTTTTTTTTTTTTTTTTTTTTTTTTTTTTTTTTTTTTTTTTTTTTTTTTTTTTTTTTTTTTTTTTTTTTTTTTTTTTTTTTTTTTTTTTTTTTTTTTTTTTTTTTTTTTTTTTTTTTTTTTTTTTTTTTTTTTTTTTTTTTTTTTTGGTTCAAACATAGGTTGAAAGCATACAACCTAGAATTCTTTTAAAATGGGAATTTTTTACTGTCATTTGTCATTTCGTGGACAAGTCATTGAATTTGTTGCTCTGAGATGTTTGGGTACATTTACCAAGTCAGATCTAGTTTCTAAGTACACTCTAGTTAGTCCATCTGAAGGGTTCTGAGAAGTAGTGCTCTTTATTCTTTCTGCCCATCTACATCTTTCTAGAAGCAAGATTTGATGAAAGAAAACAACTTGTATCCTGCATTATTTGATTTGTGCTTTTGAAGTGAATGTGTACTGTACTTTTTTCAGAATGATGCAATCACATGTATAATGTTTTGTATCATCAAAAAGCACTCATTTTTCTCAAACATGGATTCTTTAAAGGTTGCATAATAGAAAGCTGCATTAAAGGAATGATTGAAAGAACATCTGAGGACTTTCTTAGAAGGATGTTGGTTATTATCATTTGCATTTATTATTTGGACAATTTATCAGATGAATCTCTGCCACCCTAATTGATTAAGATGTAGGAGATTGAGTAATGAACAGTTTAGGTTCACTTCTTGTCTCCAAACACCGTAGGTTTTGGTAAAGATAAAGTAAAGATGGGAACTATACAGTAACTTAGGTAGTCATAAGTACGAGAATAGATACTACAGGGGTAGGGAACTTTGTGTCATCAGGGAAGGCTTTCCAAAGTAGTGATGGCTTGGAAGAGGCAATGTTTGGAGTGAGCTATGGGGAGATCTGCTGGAAATTTCTGTACTGTTGCACAGGAGATCAAGGAAGAACTACTTTGGCATGTTTCAAGGATGAAGAGAAGCCAGGGTGGCAAGAGCAGGATAAGCCTAGGGGAGAGTGAAATTTGGGGGACAGGTTGTGGGTGACACAGGCGCTGCATCATTTGTATCCCTTGTGGGAATTGTCAACAGTTTAAAAAAAGATTTGTATTTTGTAAAGCCTTCCTTATTTTCATTTAAAGGGACTCAGACTAACCAGATTTCTGCTTTATTTGGATTATGGAATCATTGCAGTAATTCATCATACGTGGATATTTTTATAAATATGTATTTCTGTATATTTACCTTTTTTTTTTTCTCCTCTGTGGTCCTCTTAATGAAAAACTCTTCTTTCCTTCAGCACTGAATCTCTTCCACTGATTTTCCGTTTAACTGTTATGTGCAGGACTCAAAGTCTCTGCTTATCTTCAACTCTTCTCCAATATTATCTTTACTTGCTTTTCATTTGGAAAATCCTAGCAGTCCGGTCCCTGCTCTATCCAACCCAAGTGCTATGAAGCTGTGTGGTTAAGTAAATTGTCCTGTCCATTAGAACTTGTATTGCTGACCAGGGTCACTTGTCTGCCTTTGTTTAAAGTGTCTGCTCTCTTTCAAGTATGTTGTGTATACCATAATTCTTCCAGCATCCTGCCTTTTCAACAGTGAAAGAGACTTGTACTTAGGGCCACTGAGCTAGTACTGGCCTTCCTCCAAAGTTCACTTCATTCTGCTCCCCCACCTGCTTCCTCGTTAGTACTTAGCATGTGTTTCATGACGTTTTCGAGGTTATTTGATTTGACCTCCTCTGTTTAAAGATGAAACTGTGGAGGTCCAGAGAAGTTAAAGATTTTCAAGATATATCACAAGCAATGACCAGACTGGTGCCAGTACTTTACCCTGTGCATGTGTGTTTCCTCTATTTCCTTCCTAAAGTCCTATAACAAGGATTATCTATACAGAGAGAAAAATACAGTATTTCAATAGCCAGAATATAAAGATAACTTTGAAAAGATGGACAGTGCTTCTTGAGTTTTATTTTCCTATACTTTTCTGAACAATGAGTTCGTATAAGTTATCCAGATCGAAGTATCCAATATAAATTATCCTTAGTTTTTCTTGGAAAGAGGCTGTGGTTTGACTTAATATTTGTAATTTCAAAACCATTTAGAGTGGACTAAAAATTTGCTTCTTTCTAAGCTTTGCCTTTATGCTTAAAAGTATAGGAATATTGCCTACAGTTTGCTGGCTCAGAGTTTCTGGCAAGTAGAATTTCTTACTAAAATGGAGTAAGTCTTTATGTCGGCTCAGTGGTATAATTTCTCTTTCTTAGCAGTATGTTACAGTTAAAAAAGAAGTAGCTATCAATTATGATTGGAAGGTATTAGGAAAATATTAACGGACTAGAAAATAGAATAATTTGTTTTCTGGAAGGCTTTTTGGCCAGCCATCTTGGTGGATATTATCTTTTTCATTAATCAAATTAGAATAATGTGAATGGAATGAGCATCTCCTTTCTTAAATGTTGAAAGTTAATTAGGCTTAGGTAAAACACAGCTTTTGCTCTTTAAGCCAAAAATATCAGAACTGGATATTGTGACTGAGTACTCTTTTTAAGATTATTTGTGTGATTGATTTTCTTTACATATATATATATATATATATATATATTTATTTATTTATTTATTTATTTATTTATTTATTTCAAGGAAGGGCCTACACGGTGTTAGGGTCCCACTACCAGATTGGACTGGTAGTGATCCATGAGGCTGTTTACAGCCTCCCAAGAGCTGGAATGATGGGGTGCACCACCTTGCCCAGTCGCAAATCTCAGCACGCTCTGGGGGTGGGGCCAGCCTTGCAGGCCTGGTGATTGAACCCCTGGCCCCTGGGCCTGCTTGCAGGCACTTTAATCCGCTGAGCTATTTAGTCAGCTCTTTGATGTTCATATTCTAAAACTCCAGTTTTAGATTATTTGATGTGTCTTTATAATGCTGCCCTGTCCTGAACTCAGCACTATACTGGACTCCTGACCTTTACTTTGAACTTTCTTTCTTCTTTGCCACAACTTGTGTTCTGCCTGAAGTGCAAATTTTATGGACTCTAGTTGGTCAAAGTTATATATCTCAAAATCTACTCAAATGCTGGACTTCCTCAATTAAAACATTTCCTGGGTCTCTTTAATGGAAGCTTTCTCTTGGCACTTTTTGGAATCTTTCTCAGTAAAACAGTTTAACAGTCTTGGAATCTTTGACAATGCAACTACTGTGTGCTTGAGTTTTCCAGTCTGTATTTACTTCAGCTTAAAACATGGTTTCTTTTTTTTTTCCTTCAGATTGTGGTACTATCTCTTTTATTTACACATTTATTACTTTACCTTTGAGAGAAGCTCTGGTAGGCTTTTCTTGGCTTTGGTTCAAAAGACCCTCTTTTCTGAGCATTAATCAGCTTTACTTTATTTTGCCCAAATACCTGGGGAAAAAAAAAAAAGTACATAAAGGGATACAGATTGAGTTTAGCGCACAGTTTCAGAGATTTCAGTCTGGTTGGTGGCTGTTGTTGTTTGGGGGCCCCTGGCAAGTCAGAAACAGAGCTGGGGGACCTGGTGTAACAGAGCTGCTCATCTGGATGACAGCAGGGAGGGTAGGAAAGTCAAGAATGATCGAAGCACAGATACACCTTTTAAAGTCAAGCTCATGTTAACTCACTTCTTACAGCTGGACCCTACTTGCTAATAGTCCATTAAGGTGTGACACATCAGTAGACTAATCCATTAGCACTTCCATGATCTAGTGTCTTCTGGGTGCCACCTTTGAGCATTGCCTCATTGGGAATTCAAGCCTTGAGTACTGAGCCTTCCAGGTCATGTCACATTTAAGCTCCAGTAGATATATCGCAACAATAAAGTCAGTGCTCTCTGTGTTTATGACAGTAAACAACAGTATGGACAGTAGCAATCGCATCACCAATTTTCAGTTTTTAATGTAATAGTTGAGAACACTGCGAGCCAGAGAGATGACCCAGGGGCCCTTGATCCTTGTAGTACCAGGCTAAGAGGCCTGGCTAGTACTCCCAGCTCTTAGCACCGAAGGCTTTTGGTTCTAATGACCCAAATTAGAACCTGAGGCAACCTCTTAAATGATGTATGAGCACAGCTTGGAGCTTTTTCATTGTTTTGCCTGCTTTGTTTGTGAGTTGACCTGGATCCAGATGGTACAGTATTTCTTACTGTGAATTATGATCAAACCTGAACTCTTACCAACAA
Source organism: Ctenomys sociabilis (assembly GCA_004027165.1). Classification (NCBI taxonomy): domain Eukaryota; kingdom Metazoa; phylum Chordata; class Mammalia; order Rodentia; family Ctenomyidae; genus Ctenomys; species Ctenomys sociabilis. The sequence continues at coordinate 66,503 of PVKA01007029.1, forward strand.
TTTCTGACACTGAACTATTTAAACTGGAAGATCTTCCTAGACAGGGATTAGTTTAAGTGAGTTTAGTATTCTTTAGACTAAAACTTGCCTTCTAGTCACAATTTTCCAAAAATATGCCTTCAGAGTAGTGAACATTCTTACTGTATTAAATATGGAATTTGGAGGAATTTAGCTCCACTTTCTCCTTTTCTTCTGTGTTAGCGATGGAACCCTTAGAACTAGGATAATATGCATACTAGGCAAATGTTCCATCTCTCAGCTGTATTCCCAAACCCTGGTCTTGTACCTTCTAAGTAGTACTTACAGTTTCTATGTCTTAAAATTTCCAAGACACTATGTTTTTCAGATTTTATTATTGCTCCTTGTAGTTTATTCTCACTCGACTTTTGTTGCAGAAAAATATATTCATTTCATAATTATGTTTTTAAGTTAACTCACTTGTTTGTTAAATTAATGACTCAGAACCAGGCAACTTTGAATACCATTTTCTGTTTTCAGGATATTTTAATTTCATCAAAGATAACAAGGAGCTATTGAAGCATTAGAAGCTTCTCTGTCCGAAGTGGTGGCACTAGCCAGGACTTGCTTTGGGCATTGCTGATAGTAATGATACCAAAAGAAGGTTGTATCTATTCCTGGAGCAATGGGCTCTGTGTTAGGGTTTCTATTCCTCAGCACCATTGACTATTTGGGCTGGAAAAAATCTTTGTTATAATGTTTATCCTGTGTATTGGAGGATCTTTACACCTGTTTGTGACCTCTGTTATGTAGATGCATCTCCTCTAATGCCCCAGACATTGCCAAATGTGCTGAGGCTGAGAGTGGGAATGCACATTCCTTTTCCCTCCTATATTGCATTGAGAAGTAGTGTTTTATGTAAACTGTTCTCCATAACAACCCTTGAAGCTAGGTTGCAGTATTATTGTCCACACTCTACAGAAGAGACTTAAGAGAGGTGAAGTTTCTTTTCCAAGGTTACCCAGCTACTTGGCAGCAGTACTAATTTGTGAAACCAGACAGTGCTCTTGGTGAATTCTTAGCCAACATGGTTCCCTCTGACTACAAATGACAGGGCTCCACAAACCCTGTAGAAAGGACCAGGGAAGACTTGAAGAAAAACTGGCCAATTGGAGAATATTGTCAAAATTGTCTGTTTTTCAAAGAAGTGAGTACTGTAGTCTGGATTTCATTTATGTGAAATCCTTTCATATTGACAAATTTATGTTTCAAAAAAATACTCAAGCCAGCAAACAAACCCATCCCCTCTATATGGGCAAGCAAGATGTGGCCCCTGTGGTGGGTTTGTAGTCTTTTGTGTATGGATTGGGCCACACTGTGGCTGGGAAAGTGCAGTCACTTGATGGGGTTATTGAGTTTGATTCAAAATGCAGGGCAGAGAATGGGGGAATCCTTCCATAGCAGGAAGGGTTGTCTTGATTTCTTTTAGACCAGAAGAGCATGAGAACTGAATTATAGTGCTCTGCTGCTCAGTGTAGACCTGGGTTGAATGATTTTTCATAACTTTGAAAAGCACCCTTCATAACTTTTTCTTTTATGGCCTCCTCTCCTCCAAGTGTTAAATGTCTCATAAGATACTGACAAAACAGACTGGAAGTGAGCACCTGTGTCCTCAAAACTACAGTAATAAGTCATTGCGTTGGCAGCCAGCAACTGTGGAGTCTGTATTTAAACTCTCTTTGAATATGGAGGCTCTCTGCCAGCTTTTTTATAAGCCATAAACTTGCTGGTTTTGGTATTTTCCTGGTCCTCTGTTGAGCTTTGTCCCCTTGGTTGTGAAAGCAAGCTCTCAGTGCCCTGCTGGCTTTTCACAGCCCTCCATGGTCTGTACACATACTTCTGTGGTTCCCTCCTCCTGGGGTCTCTTAGGGCCATTCACTGTTTGCAGACTTGCTGTGCTTCTCTGATTTTAGTTTGCTCCAGTCTACCTCTTTCTCAGAGCATAACAGCTTTTCATTTCTTCCAAAGCCGTGCATTTCCTCCAAGGCCAGCTTTTCCGTGAAACCTGTTTTGGTCCTAGAAAGCTCATTTCAGTCATGTTTTGCATAAGATTGTGTTAGATTTTTCTTTCTTTTTTCTTTTTTTTTATGAACTGGGGATTGAACTCAGGTCCTTGCGCTTGCCAGGGAAGCACTTATTCCACTGAGCCATCTCCCCAGCCCCTCTTCTAATTATTAATGTGACTACATAATTATTTTTGAAAGGATACTTGAGGACAGAGAGACTGTGTCTTTTGTGCATATCTTTTTTTTTTTGTTGTTGTTGTTGTTGTTGTACCAACTAGGATAGTATTTTATTTTATTTTATTTTATTTTTTCTATATTTTAGGGAAGGATCTACAGGGTGTTCAGGATCTCACTACTAGATCGGACTTGTAGTGATTCACCTGTGTACAGCCACCCAAGTGCTGGGATTACAGGTGTGTGCCACCATGCCCAGTCTCAATTGGCTTCTCAGTGCCAAGGGTGAGGCTGGCAAGGCAGGCCTGGGGATTGAACCTTGCAGGTACTTTACTCTGCTGAGCTATTTGGCTGGCCCTAGGATAGTGTTTTATATAGCAGATAATTAATAAATATGTCTTTGTTTCAGACCTGCATGTTCCCACATATAGTGATTTATTTGCATTTTTCCACACATTTGTGTCAGTTTTTATAGTGTGCTGTTTCGTGTGATTACACTAAATAGCATTTAAAATACATTAAAGTGATGATCAATCTAGTTAATTAGGATGATTAAGGCATTTTTATTCCATTGTCAAGTGTAGTAATTTGAAGTTTTTCTTGGTTATTCAGTATTGTGCTGAAACTCCAGTCACATGGATGAGGTTGTTTTGAGTTTAGGTAGCAAGCTCGCTAATTCTGTATTTTCATACAGTGATATTTGTAATTCAGGAGCTTAACAAATCAAATGCCTAAAACATGCCAGGTGTTTCTCCAAGTGCTAAGAATATAGAAGTGCCCTGGGAGCTTATAAAATAGTACTGAGAAAGGAGCTACCTGTAAAGGAGCTCTTAAAAAATCTGGAATCTACATAATGCCTATTAATCTATTTCCTTTTACTATAGCAAGATACCTAAGATTGAGTAGCCTTTAAGAAAAGAATTGGGCTGGCTGTGGTAGTCATGCCTGTCATTCGAAGCATGTGGGAGGTTGAAGCAGGAGGATAAAGTTTCAGACCAGCTTGAGCAACTTAGCAAAATCCTGTTGAGGATATAGTCTTATGTTCCCCAGTTTTAATTATCAGTACTAAAAAAGAAAAAAAAAAAAAAAACAGAAGAAATGAAAGTGAGGGAGGAAGGGAGGGAACTTTATTTACCCAACAGTTTTGGAGGGCAATAACTGAAGGCCAGCTGCCCTGTGAGTCTTTATTCTGATGAGGGCTGCCTCAGCTGTGTACAACCTAGCATAAGAACAGAAGGAACAGTGACATATAGAAGTGAGAGATGATATGGCAACAGATGGGATTTAAGGGCCGCACTTGTTCTTTCACAACCATTTGCTCTTGGGAAAACTAACCCAGGTCCCACGAGAACTATATTTTGTCAGGTAACCTCAGTGACCAGGTTCCCACATCCTAAAGCTTCTAGTCTTATGTCACCATACCAAGCTTCTAACACATGGGTCACACTCAACCTGAAAGTTTTAGGGGATATCCAAACCACAGACCCAAGGGGTCAGCAAAAGTTTCATTGAGGAAGTGATGCTGAAGCTTCCCAGGACAGTGATTAGCCTTATTTCTGTTGGTGGTAGAGGCAAATGCACAGGGAGAGTTACAGTAAAGGTACAGATGATGAAACTTGGCTAAGGAAACTAAAAGTTGTCAGCACAGCTGGAGCATGGGGAGAGATGATGTTTTGAGCAGAGAAATTAATATTTTGAAGTTGAGTGAGACTGGATGGTTAGTATAATGTGATGAGGCGTGATAGGATACAGTGAATGAAGGGGGTGAGAGATAATGATGGAATTGGATTTTATCACCAATTACAAATATTTGAAGCCAGCAGCAGAGTTACATTTAGTGTATTTTCTTAATAGTAATAAAACCTGTAAAAAGTATCTTAACTGATTTAGTGTTTGTAGGCTATATATCAGTATGTGTATTTTTAGTTATTTTACATTTTTATTGTTTTGTAGTTGCTTATCTCTTTTCCAGACTTACGTGAGATAAAAATTTTCAGAGAATGGTTATTGTTTCAATCCTTTATTGAGAACTTTGTGAACACAAGTTGATCCTAACTTAAAGAAAGCAGCCTAGGGCCAACAGGGTATCTCAGCAGATTAAAGCGCTGCTTAGGCAGATGCAGGGACCAAGGTTCAATCTTCCTCATGCTGTTCTGGTCCTACCCCTGGGGCACTGAGATGGCGAATGAGACTGGGGACGGTGCTGCGTGCCTGTAATCCCAGTGCTTGGGAGGCTGAAAATGGAGGATTATATTATCTCTAATCTGTATAGAGAGATGCTGTAGACCCTGTACTAAATACATATAAAAAAAAAAAAAGAAAAAAGAAAAGAAGAAAGCAGCACTGGAGCCACTCAGTGATCTATGTCTGTAATCCCAGTGTCCTGCAAAGCTGAGGCAAGAGGATAACATATTCTAGGTCAGCCTTAGAGACTTAACTAGATTTTTGTGTCAAAACAAAGAGGAGGGGAAGAAGAGAGAAAGAAAGGAGAAAAAGGAAAAGTAAGAGGAGGGGCTAGAGATACCCCTCTGTGCTCTACTTTTATGATATCCTCTGTCTCTGGAACACATGCTCTGAGCTGTTTTCATTGTTAGGGTGTATAGCACAGTCTATTTTCAGGCTTTTATTAGCCTATACTTGCTTTGAGTCTCAACAGATAGACACCTTTTTGAAAATTATCTTTATTGGTACATTTTAGTTACATATCATCATAGGGACTGTGTACCTGTACATGATACAAATTGATTCATTTTTCCCCATTCCCTGCACATCTTTTTTCCTCCTTATTTTTAAAAGCTTTTCTTCCTTCTTTTCTCATTGTTTTTCTCTTTTCCCCTCCTTCCTTTCCCCCTCCTCACTCCTTAGATCCCATTCCCATTTGAATATGTCATTCCTATTTCACAATATCTATTATATATTTTGTTCTATATTTAAACTTTTGGTTTCTCATACCAGAGAAACAATGTATATCCACATGTGTGTCTGGGTTATTTCACTTAAGAGCATGTCCTCAAGGTGCATCCATTTGGTTCAAAATGCCTCAAGCTTATCCTTTATGGCAGAGTAGTGCTGTTATGATTTGTATCTAGTCCCCCCCCCCCCCCCAAGAGCCTCATGTAGTCATGGGGTGCGAACTTCTAGAGTTTGTGATTAACTCATGATCTACTGGGATTATGAGTGATCCAAGGCCGGAATTATGGGTCTTAGTACTGCTGGGATTATCTGTGTGAATACTATATCCCACCCTGGGGCGAAGAGCCTGAATGTAATATAAGAGAAAGACAGACTTCAGCAGCCATTGCCCTTTGCTGTTGCTGTTCTTCCACCATGAATTACTGCTCTCTGCCATGCGCCCCTCTGCCTTGGAGCCAGCTCAATATGGACTGAAACTTCCCATAACTGTGAGCTAAATAAACCTCTCCTTCCTTCATTTTGGCTGTTGCGTATTTGGCTGTTGCGTCTCCCAGCAACGAGAGAAGAGTAACTAAGACAAGTACTCTATTGCATAAAAATAAAACCCACATTTTCTTTAGGCATTCATAAATTAATGGGCATTTATGCTATTTCCAATATTTACCTATTACAAAGTGTGCTTTTAAAATCATGGCTGTGCATATACTGTTGTGGTACCATGCATTTAATTCTCTCAGAAAGATACGAAGGCTAGCTGGGTGAAATGGAGCCTTTATTCCTAGTTTTCTGAATAATCTCCACACTGATTTCTACAGTGGTTGCACAAGTCTATACTCCCACCAAGAGTGAAGAAGAGTTTCCTTTTCCCCACAGCCCCACCAGCATCTTGATATCTTGATAACATCCATTCTTTCTTAAGCACAAAAGAATCTCAGCATTGTTTTAATTTGCATCTCAACAAATGCTATTGAACATTTTTTTCATATATTTATTTTCCCTTTCTATTTCTTTTGAGAAGTATCTATTAATTTCAGACACAAGTTTTGGATTGGGTCATTTACTTTGGGGTGCTCTCAATTGTTTGAGTTTTTATATATTCTAGATAGTAGTCCTTTGTATCAGGAATAGCTGAAAGTCACTGTTAGTGACTTTCCTTGCTGGGCTTCTCTGCTTTTTTGTTTTTCTTGAGACAAGGTCCCATTGCATAGTTCAGGGTGCCTGTGAACTTCATATGTAGCCCAAGCTGTTCTTGAATTACAGCAGTCTTCCTACTTCAGTCTCCTGAGTACTGAAATTACAGGCATGCAACATGCCCAGCAAGATTTTTAATAAGATGAAATCCCATTTATTGATTGTTTGTAATAGTTCCTGGGCAATGAGTGTTCTGGTCATAAAGTCTTTTCCTACACCAATGTTTTCAAGAGTCCTTCTTATTTTGTCTTCCTGAAGATTTGGTGTTTCTGTTTTAATATTTAGATCTTTGATTTATTTTGATTTTAGTTTAATGAATGCTGAAAGGTATGAATTAAGATAGTTTTAATCTTTGGTGTGTGGAAAGTTAGTTCTTCCAACACTGTTTATTAAAGAGGTTTACTTCTAGTGAAAATGCTTGGTACCTTTATAACAAATAAGGTAGCTAAGTATATCTGTAGTTGTTTCTACATCTTCTGATCTGTAGCCAGTAATATTCTGTTCTTTTTATCGTAGTAGTTTTAGTATAATTTGAAGTAAGGCATTTTGTGTTGACTTTTATCTTTTGGTTTACATTTGTTGGCAAAAATTGCCTTTGTGATTCTAGGTCTCTTCTAGTTTCCAATGAGTTTTAGGATTGTTTTGTCTAGTTCTATGATAAAAGATACAGCTGTTTTGATTGGGACTGCATTAAATCTGTATAACAATTTTGGAAGTATAATCATTTTCACTATAATGTCTCTTCCTACTCAAGAGCAAGGCATTTCTTTCCAGTTTTTTGTATCTTCTTCTTTCTTTTACAAAAGATAAAAGTCAGTACAAAATATATTCAAAATATATTCATTACTAGTATGTGATGAAATGTGAAAAAAATTTAAAACATTGCAAATTTTCATTTATTACATTGACATCTGATACACTCTAGAAATTACTAAACAAAGAAAGAAAAAAAATTACCATAGAAGTCACATGTTGTAACCAAATGGCTTAAACCTGATGATGTAACACGAGTCTCCTACTAGTACATAACTGCTCATGGCCTCAGATCTGTGAGCTTGGTATTTCTAACGGAGTTTGAAGGAAGAATTTGCTTCCCTTTCTCAGAACATTGGCCACCTTCTCTTAGAGGTCTGCCACATAGAGTTCAGTATTTGTAGAACGTGAAGTAGACATGGTATGTTCTTGGCAACCTTTGACTTTTGACATGTTATCAATTGCAGTTCTTAAACGTTACAGTGCACACTTCAGCTTCTCCATATATGGTCTCATACATTATGTAAACACTGATAAGTATTTAGTCCACTGTCTTTAAATCTTAGTGTTTTTCTGCCTTACAAGTCAAATAAACTTTTTTTTTTTATGTATTTGGTACGTGGTCTCTCTCACCGCACAATGCAGTCTCATAGTGATCCTCCTGTTTTCAGCCTCACCAGTGTGAGGATTACAGGCTTGCTTAGTGTCTGTGGCCAGCTCAGTATGCCTGGGGTAGGGGTCGCTGGCTTGGCATGTGGTGTCAGGGATCAATAAACTTTCAGTAATAGCTTTAATTGTTACAGCAGTAAATAATTACCTAGAGATTACTAACTATAAAAGAAGACTTAGGTTTAAAAAAATTGCTCTCCTTAGAGGATTGACTTAGGAACACCCTATGATTTATTTTCTCTTTTAATCTCTTTTCTAAGTCATGTGGTAATTTCCGAATAAATCTTGAGTTCTAAAACAGACAGAATAAATCTTGAGTTCTAGAGGTTTATTTATGTGCCTGTGATACTTTCATCTGCCGTTGTTCACAGAAAGAGGTGAAGAAGATGAAACCATAGGAAATGACAGCACTTTCAAGGGCTGAATCTTTGTGTGTGTGTGTGTGTGTGTGTGTGTGTGTGTGTGTGTGTGTGTATGGGGTGTCAGAAAACAAAGCAGCCCAGTGTGAGCCCATTTAGCAGGATGGAAGAAGAGCATTAGTTGTATCCTAAGTATAAACAGCACTGGAAAATATGAGACCTAGAAAGTAGAGATTAAGAATAAAATCATGGAAATAGAATAGAGGTACAATCATAAGAGTTAGAGCATAAATTCTTAAGGGAAAATAAGGGGAGGAACACAAGGAAGTACAACTGAAATTCAGGACACCAGAGTCAGCTGCATTAACTAGCTTGTGTGTGCCTGAGCTTGGTAGGTGATGCTTTATGAAATGTTGTTTTTGCTCAAGGGTGTGGAGATAGTTTAAGTTCTGATATAGGGAACTAATAAAGGGACACTTGCTTAGAACAAAGATACATGAGCACATTTTCCCCAAAGACATCAACAGACAGTAGACCACAAATCACTGCATGATGTGACTACTATATAATGCAAACCTGGTAACAGTAATAAAAGTTTGTATCACTATTTATGAGACATTGGCTTTAATTTCAAAGAGGTTGGCTTCCAGTCTGCAATGCCAAGTATTTTAGAAGATTTAACTCATCTCTATTTGTGTTTAGTATTTGATGATTGTCCCGTGTTAGGGGCACAATCTTTTGGCTGCCTAAAATTCTAATATTGATTTGCCTTTGAGTTTCTCAGTTCATCTAAAACTGCCATCTACATAGGAATTTTTTACTTTTGCAAATGTATGTGTCTAAAATCCCATGTCAAATGTTCTGTTCACTAGATTTCTACGCTGTTTAAGAGAATATTGAGGATGGTTGTAATTTCTCACTTTGTGCTTATATAAAGTAGCACATACTTGCAGCACAGTTAAATGATTTTTTTGTGAAAATTTGCACTTTCTTGCCATATATTCAGGTTACAAATATATATACTGTGTCTGTGTGTGTGTGTGTGTATATATATATATATATATATATATATCTATATATATATAGTATTCAAATATATTTGTATTGTGTATAGAAGGTAGGTAGATACAAATACAGCAGCTCTGTCCTCAAGCATCTTTTCATCCTTATTGTTTTCTGACCTAACTAGAAGAAAGTTGCGTACATCATGATACTTAGCGCTCAGCACTTCAGCCTGTGCCTGCTAAGAATGAGGGCATTCTTTTACATAGCCAGAGTATGAAACTAGAATCAATTCCTCAATTGTTTTCTGTACCCTTTTCTTTTGTTTTTTAATTCAAGATTCCCGTCCAGGCTTGTACATTGAATTTGGTGTTTTGTTCTATGTGCACTTGTCATTTGGAGGAGTATTCACCCAAGTACACATTCTGTTTTTGGTGTTTTGTTTTTCATCACTTTAATTTCCATACTGAGTCTTGGGTAGTTGTTTTGTAGAATTTCATATGTACCATGTTTGTCTGTTTCTTTATAACTATATCTATGCTAAATATTTCTGGCCGGGCTTTGTCATAAATTGATGTCATATATTTATTGCAGCACAATAAAAGACACTTGATGTCAGCTTCTTCCACCACTGGTGATACTGTTAGATAACTAGGTTCAGGTATAGTGTGCAAGATCTCTTCAATATGAAGATATATTATTGGAAATAAAATTATTAAATAATCTGAGGTAATATTTTGAGGCTATGAAGATCATATTCCCCCACAATTTCAAACAGTTGCTGTCCATTAGTGCTCTTTTCCTAGAGCAGTCACTACGCTGGAAATTGCAGACTTTATTTTTCTAACTTTATCTCCTCTACATTTTTTTATCTGACTTTTCCCCTATTCCTGGTACCTTTTACGATATAACTATGTTCTTAGAATTTTTAGTTTTTCTGATGAATTCCAATGTTAATATCATTATCCATTTTTATATTCACATTGTATTCTGAAGTAATTAGTGGCAGTTTTTAGGACATTCTACACAACTTTTTTTTTTTTTTTTTTGAAGATGGCTTTTTGTGCCTTTTAAAAGAAATCTATACCTAAAAAGTGATTGTGGAAATATTTTTTCTGAACGTTCTTCTAAAAGCTTTATATTTTTTTAAATTTTATACTTAATCCAATGGTGGTATTTTTTTCACAGTGTGAGTGAGGATTTAAGCCTCCCCACCCCCAATTTGATATGGCTCTTTTGGTTCTCTGCTGAAAACAAAATGTATTCTTGCCATTGGATTGGTTTGATGTCCTTGTAGAAGTCAAATGACCATATACATACCTGTGTGTCTATCTCTGGGCTCCATTGTGTCCCATTGATGTATTTGTTGGTCAGTATGCTAGTACTACTGTGTTTTGGTTATAGAAGCTGTAGAAAGTCTTTAAGTTTAGGTATAGTCTTATAGATTATTTTTCTCAAGATTGCTTTGAATCTCCTCATTTCTTTGCATTTCGACATATATTTTAGAATTAGTATTTCAATTTCTCTAAAAACAAACAGTGAAGGGCTGGCGATATAGCTTAGCAAACTAAATGCTAAGCATAGGGGCCAGGTTCAATCCCTGGCACTGTGTTGCCATGTTGGCCCCACTGCCAGGCGTGTTGGGCCTATGATGAAGTCCACGCATGATGCTGCATGCCTGTAATCCCAGCACTAGTAAGGCAGAAATCAGGTAGATCAGTATGAGTATGAGCTGCATGGTAAGACCCTACGCACACACAAAAACAAAACAAAACAAAACAAAAAAACCACAAGGGCTGGCCAAATAGCTCAGTGGATTAAAGTGTCTGCTTAGGCAGACATAGTGGCTGGCTTGGATCCCAGTGTTCTGTGCTGGTCCTGCCCCTGGAACACTCTGAGACAGAGATTGAGACTGGGTGTGGTGGTGCATGCCTGTAATCCCAGGTTTCTGAGAGGCTAAACACAGGTAGATTACTTAAGAGTCTGATCTACATATTGAGACTCTATAGACCCTTACTAAAAACAAACAAACAAAAAAAATAGTGAAATTATGCTTCAGGTTGATCTATAGATCATTTTGGGATAAACTTATATCTTAATGGAATGAATTCCTCCAATATATGATCATAGTGTATCTCAATTTTTATCTTCTTTAATTTTTGACAGTAATTTTTTTTTTCTAGAACCAGGGATTGAACTCAGGCCCTTGCACTTGGCAGGGAAGTGCTTATTCCACTGAGCCATCTCCCCAGCCCCAACAGTAATGTTTCAGGTCTGAAACTTTGCATATTTAAAAAAAGTCTTTCCTAGTGTTTTGGTTTTGATGCTGTCCCCTTCCCTTTTGTATTTATCTTCTCCCTTTCTTCTCTCCCTCCTCCTGCCTCCAGGTAGAAAGGACAGGAAGAGGTCTGTAAGAAGGTGATGTACTGGTGCCTTTGGGAGCTTCTCATGATTCTTAGCACACTGAAGTAGTTCTGTAAGAATAGGCAGGAGGGACCATGCATTAGTTAGGCTAGGCAAGCTAGTAGGGTTTGAGCTATACTTAAAATCCCAGGAAACCATTTAATAAGTGACCTCATAATCTTTTTCTGTAAAACACATACTGTTTTTGACTCGGTGCTGGTTGTATTTTTTTTTTCTTTTTAATTGAACTAATACTTCATATTTGGGAATCCAAATGTCTAATAGTTCACTTTTCTGGCATCTACTGATAAAAACGTTTTTGCTTTGTATTTGCATACATGTAGCCCCTGAAGATTGGCCACACACTGCTGTTCGCCTCTTCTTCCTTGTTTCTTGAGGTTGGCTGTCAACTGCCAATTCTTGTCATTTCTTTTCCCTCCTGAAGGTCCTACTTAGGGAACTGTTCTGAGATTTACTGGTTAACTGCATCTTCCACTGTCAGCTTTGTGCCTGACACCATGAATCTGTGTAAGGAAGCTGTTCATTTTGTTACAATGTTGATATATGGTGTACAAGGCTGTACTAGTACTCTGTTCATGTGTGTTGTAATCACTTCTGTGTATGGGCACAAGGAGCTGAGGTTTGACTTGGCACCCAGCCTGGGGACAGATGCAGTATGCAGTAAAGGGGTAACGTGCAAGGCCTTCTCTAGAGGAACAAAAGGTCCTAGTTTATTGTCCTCCCACCTGGGTAATCTGTCAGCCAAGATAAGATCCTTTTCTGCTATCACAGTAGTATGAGACTTAAGGAAAGAGCACAGCAAAGACTAGTACAGCTGAGCGTGTCAGAATACGCCTGTAATCCCAGCTGCACACTTTGACTTAGTGTGACCTGTCTGAAAGAGCAAAAAAAGTGGGGGGTGGAGGGCGCTGTGATATATCTCGCTGATAGAGTACTCTTGGGTTCCATAACTAGTACCATGCATAGTAAAAAGTGGGGTGCTTCTCCAGGTGTTGCTGGAGTACCACAGAGAGGCTGATGATAGACATGTCCACCTGTGCGTGTTGGCATATCAGGAGCAACCTGTGGAAAAATACAAAGTTTTGCTAACCAGTAAATCAGTATTCATTGAGAACAATAATATTCATCAGCTGATTAACCTATTTTTTGTTGTTGACATTAGCCTTTAATTTCAGATCTTATCTAGGAAGAAGCTGATAAAAGCAGAAGTACTTCTTTTATTTAGGCTTATTGTGGACCATATGTCTTTTATTTCATCTTTTCCTTCCATTCTGATATCTTCCTGTAAAAGCATCTCTGGATGGCCATGTCATCCCTGTGTGCTCAAATAACTGGTTGTAGCAGTATTCTAATAAAACTTGGTGTTCACAGAAGTAGCCACATTTGACTTGTAGGTGATAGATTGCTGGCCCCTGGTATAGCTCTGCTAGATTGGCAGGGTCATTGGCAAATACTCACTGTTTGCCTCCTCTTTCATGGAATGTACACCCATATACACTCTGAGACATGCTTTGGCCAAGTTACTGTGAGCAGACATAATGTGTGCAGAGGTTTTGAATGCATCTGTGTGGCCTAGCTTGTGCTCTTGCCATTTGCCCAGGCAAGAACATGTCTTACGTCTCCCTGACTCAAGGAGGCTGACCCAAGGGACAGAGCTACACCCACACAGTCTGAGGACAGGTTTTGCTGAGGACAGCCTAAAGCAGAACTGTTCACATGGCGCTTAGATCTAGAGAATTTCCACCCACTTGCAGATCTTTGAGCTTGCAAATGCAGGCTATAAGCCACCAAGTTTTGAAGTGGATGCCACTTGAATATATACTCATAAGTGAAATAAACCAGACACATGTGTAAATATCGTATAGTCTCCCTAGTATAACAAGCGAAAAGCAGAAATACAAAGTAAAATACAACGTACAACAAGTAAAATCAATTGAGTCAGATAAGGCAAAGTGAATGGCATATGCTGCAGGATACTAATCAGCTTTTCTTCTGGATGGTTAACAACCTAAGATCACAAGTCAGAGTTGGAGAAATAGAA